>JANAVB010002395.1:23496996-23704420 GCA_029216955.1 Iris pallida
AAAATTAATATTAATATAACACTTAACATAAAATCATACAATACATTAATATTAATTAGTATTAATATTAACATTAATATATTAACATTAACTTAATATGACAAAATGGGTAAGCAAATTTGGGTTAAAATTGCCATGTCATCGGCCATGTCAGATGACACATAATATTATTTAACATATCATGTCAGCTGTCAATAAGAAAGGTTATGAGGGACATTTGGATGTACGAATAGCATTACTCTTCACATAATTATCACTCTTCTCCCTCCCTATTCTTCTCATCTCTACACAACATAAGCTCTCCTCCCTACTCTTCTTCTTCTACACAAGCTCTCCACTCCATTAAAAAGTTCTACGATGTTTGTTTAGAAGTAAATAAAAAATGTTAAAAATAAACAACTTCTCCCCCTTCTTGCTCTTGTTGTTGCTTTCTCTCCTCCTTTCTTGCTTCTGCTCCTCTCTCTCTCTCTCTCTTTGGTACATCACTCCCAACCCACTTTATAGATCGCAACCCCCTTCCACCCCAATCTGTACCCTCCAACCCCTACCCCCCAACACACGATCCAATCCTCCCACCTCAGCCAATTAACTTTTAAAAAGTTGGGACAAAAGAGTTGGCACAATATGGAAAACAAGTGATACGGTAACTAAGTTGGCACATTTCCTAGGGAATACACTAACTCAATTGGTGCATCTATGTCCCATTAAGCAACTTAGAATCGAAGAGATCAATTGAGGATCTAAGGAAGATAACAGCGTATGATACCATAATGTCATGTCCGATCTCGCAGGACTGAAAGTTGTCACTAGATGTGATGTCATGCAAGTCTAATTGTATTTGTACAATACAAGAAAAACATGGTTGATAAATAATCTCAGAAACAAACTAATTGCAGCGACAATAAGCATAAAAGTTGATGGACACAAGATATGAAAAACAATTATATTTATTGTAATTTTTAACAGAATTACAACGTCTCTTAGCCCAAAGAACAACTTGACCACAACATTGAATCTTATTATAATGAACGATGCCAAATGCTTATAACTCATAAATATAAGATATTATAATATTTCATACATTAGTCTTTATAAACAAAAGATAATATCTTCCAATCGAACAACTTCAAATTGCCAAATGAGCTTCAATGCCCCCAAACGTTCAAGCATTTCTAAACACATATAAAGGAGGAGGTCAGCACATTGGCAAAAAAATAGTGAGGTCCTTAATCCGACTAACCTAAACCAATACGGTAACCATGTGAGGACAAATAAATTATTATGTGATCTTTTTTACGTAAGGATCAGTTTATCAAAAAGTATATCTGAATATTAATGTGTCATTGACTCGATGAATCTTACCCAAGTTACCATCCTTCCCAACAAGATTATGATTAACATCCATAATATATGTGTCTCTGTGTCAATTTGTAGCTTTCATAAAATATATGTATTGTGTGTTCGTTCCCAAACAGATTGACATTATTATGCAGCCTAACTATATAATGGTCATTGGTGACACAATATCTTAGACTATTCATGGTATTGTAACGCGCACTTCCAGTCCAGGTAGCTAATCCCATTGAAGGTCCTGTATATCTCATGCGTAAAGCACGTTCCACATAATTTTCTCCTAGACTGAATCGTTCTTGGTGTCTCGGACCATTTAAGAAAAGCTAAAGCTTGTGCACAGTTGTCCATAACATGCAAATTTGTGAACAATTTAACTAAAAATATATACTTGGTACAAAAACTAAAATAAAACATGTAAATCTCTACTTGCATTTCATTCTCATAATCTTAATATCTACATAGCATTATTTCGATGGCGACCCATCGGTCTCAAATCATAACGATAGCATAAGTGAAAGCATAAATGTAAAAATCACTTATCAATAAAAATTTCCACAGTCGACACGTGTCGTCCCTGATAAATCAGAGATGAATACTTGTCGTCCTTGCAGAAGACAACATTAGCATGTAGTTGTCTAGATGGGGTCATTGGTGATTCGACACCATGAAGGACTATTATGTGGTACCCTTCCACTCCGGATATCTAGTTCTAGTGAAGGTCCTGTAATATCTCGTGTATGAAGCACATTCCACATAATTTTCTACTAGGTCGATTCGGTTCCAGTATCCCGAATACTGTTTTGAGGTAAACCAAATAATGTGCATAAGTTGTCCATGACTATACAAATGCATGAACAGATTGACAATAAAACATACGTATGAAACATAAACTGAAATAAGCAATATAAATATCTAGTTATACATCAGTCCATTTCTCTATTCGGTATTATTCCACTTGGCGATCCATCAGTCCCAAACCATCTGACTATCATGTAGTATCAAACCACATCCAATATTTTGTGGTATCACACCACAATGTTCGCTCATCATATGAAGTTCATACTGCATAGATCTCGTACATATATGCACCTAATAGTTGCATATATCAATGTTCCATTTCTTACTGTTAAAACATGCATGTGGCCTTTATTTATCTGTTATATTAATCTACCAGCATTATTGATCTATATGAACATTCTAAGGAAGCAAATAATTTTTTTTATTAAGACGTGACAGAGTAGAAAAAGGGCCATAACTACCCATTGAGTAGAGAATCCACCGAAAGAAAGATAATATCTTTGCAACGATGAAACGTCAATATGCGTCCTCCCTAGTAATTGCACCAACATCGAATCAATATCTTTCTTCTATTCTTCCTCTTTAAAAATTCTCAAAATGAATAAAAATCGATAAAAATGGATAATATAAACAATCATAAAAATAATACAAAAGTGCATTCATCAAAACCAAGCAGCAAAAATGTTCAAGAAAAATAAGATAAAAAGGTATGGAAAAAGACTTTATATAGAGGTAATTCGCCAAAACACAATCCATTTTATAACTCATTCCAGCAAAATCAATCAATAAATTGAAATATTTTCAATACATTCGTCCAAGATTAGATGCTGAAATGTTCCTCAACACTCAGTTTCGACTGAGTGAACTAGACACAAGCCCACACATAGTGTGCCATCCGGAGCGGGGCACTACACTCTCTAAGCACTTTCCAGTTGAGTCTGGACACACGTCCTCCGTGTGACCTATACAACAACATGTGGCACACATCTGGTTTCCATTATGATTGGTTGCAAGAATTGCTATCATCGGGAAGAAGGATTGATACTACTTTAGGATCTTTACGTGTTGTATCTCTACCATAACTTGTGCAAATGATAGACATCATCTACTAGCAGTGTCGAGTCTATGCAGATTGGCGTACCGTAATGCTAGTTATCTTGCTATGCGTCGCCGCATTGTCAGATTCGGACAATATGATTTTAGGCTGCATACTCGTTCTCATATTCCTCATTTTTTATAATTTTGTTCGTGGATTGAGATATAAACTTGTTATAAAGGTAGTTACACCAATCTAGGACAACTTTGCGTATTCAATTTTGGACTGGAGCCCACTTGGATACGTAGCTGGCCATTACCACGTGGCTCAGTCCCGCGTATTTTAGGACTGGGGCGTGACAGAGGTAGTCTTGGAAGTTGGATCCACACCGGAGCAGAAATAAGAAGATCCCTCTCTAATGAGATCAATGGTTCCCATTTCTTGAGGATGACTTGCCTCCTTTCAAACGTCCACGGACCACCATGGAGAATCGATAGAAGAGGAGCCTCGCTCTAAAATTTACGAAGAAACACCCGTTCTCCCGCGAAAAGATCTTAACTCGTCAAACCGGCAGTCTAAGGTCTTGTCACTCGACAAAATAAGATGAGATGGCCAAATAGGATGGCCGATCTCCAAGAACATAGACCAACAATGTATGTTACCATTCATCGACAGAGCTCGCAACGTCTGTAGAAAAGAATGCCTCAACATCTTGTTGTCTGTTGTAGTTGGGCCACGGAGAGTTAAGGTGTTAAAAGCACAAATTGATGCCCATGTCACTGGTTGTTTGGTTGTGAAGGAGACCTCACCTCCGTTTATATAATACTTCTTGCCAATGCACCTGGCCTTATCCCGCCACTAGTCGATTGAGGAACTTCCTTCAAGGATTCGTCTTTACGTGAAGGTCGATTACCTGACTTCACATCCCCCTCAAAATCCTTTGATTCCTCTCCCTCCAGACATGTCAGTCAGTGCAATGTGCCTAATTTAGCATGCCCATAGGATTGTTGGTCCTGGAACTTATATATGCTCCTTGATCTCCTCCGACGCCGCCATAAGCCCACAACTGTTTCTCGTCGTGTACCCGACTCTATGAGATTGCCATATACGCCAGGAGACAAGGCGCTCAAAAAATAAGTTATCCCTACTCTTTGTGGCGCAATATTGTAGAGAACACAAATATGGTCCTAAATCTGGATCCCAAACTCACTGAGTCTATCCCTTTGGAGGAGGCGGCTTTGTATAAGCAAAGCTTCATCTTGGTCGGTACCACCTTCACCCACACAAACTCCGCCCACTTGACCACCAAAATCAACACATCTCGATGGTAGAGGTGATGCTAGTAGGGATTTGGATTGCTTGACACCGTCCGCACTAACTCAATCCTCCCTTCAAAATGTTTTCTATATTTAATTTTCTTTTGAAAAATCTCGTATTCTGAATTTGTTTATGTGTCCTTATTTTAATCCATGATGGTATGTCTCTATACAACCTAGACTTGAAAGGAAGTTATTTAGTGCTCATAGCTCTTCAATCTTTAGAATATATATAGAAGAAAGGTAAATTTTATAGATACATACTAATATTACAACTATGATCTAGCCCCGATTACAAAATGGTTATTTGGGGTCTAGAATGTCAATACCAGCTTGTATATTCCTATGTACCTTTAAATTACTGAGGAAAAAACTCTCAAATATGCGTCGATTACAATTATGATCAGGACTGCTTGACACCGTCCGCACTAACTCATCCTCCCTTTAAATGTTTCCTATTTTAATTTTCTTTTGAAAATTCTCGTATTCTGAATTTGTTTGTGTCCTTATTTGAATATATAGAAGAAGGTAAATTTTATGATAATAGGAAGATTACAATTATGATCTGGCCTCGATTACAAATAGTCATCTGGGGTCTAGAATGTCAATACCAGCTTGTATATTCCTATGTACCTTTAAATTACTGAGGAAAAAAAACTCTCAAATATGCGTCGATTTTTTCTCTTTAGAACATATATAGTCGCACAATTATATATACTTGATGGCAATCTGATTAAGCATATATATATATATATATATATATATATATATATATATATATATATACTCTAGGTTAATTTGTATGCATAAATGCTTGTCTCCTAGATTCAGTACACTAATTGAGCTATAAGTTGTTTTTCTCTTGACATCTTTAGCATGCAAAAGACGATTGACCGGTACATGGCACACGTGAAAGATGCTACTCATACAAACAAGCGTGCTACAGAAGAAGACCTGCAGGTTTGGAATTCATAGCCATTTACAGAAAAAAAAAATACTAGTCAATATAAACAAGTATAGAATCGAAATGTATTAAAACTTCCCAATAATAAATTTCTTGATATGTATGTATCATCTACTCATTATGCAGCAACTGCAGAGTGAAGCTACGAGTATGGCGGAGAAGATCAAACTCGCCGAAAGCCAAAGGAGGTGAGACCTATCTAGCGTCTTCCGCATTAGTTCTTGTCACTGGCAAATTGTGCGGTTTGCTAAACCTGATGGTGAATTTAACTGCAGGAAGTTGTTGGGTGAAAACTTAGAATCATGTTCGGTGGAGGAACTGCAGGACATAGAAGGCCAAATGGAGAGAGGTCTAAGCAACATAAGGAGAGAAGGTATGTCACGGTCGTTTCTGAAATTCTAAGGACGGTATACAATACTAAAAAAAGAACCTTTTTAACCACTCTTAAAATTGTTTTTAATATAAGGACCATCGTACTGCAATTTCTGAAAAATAGGAAGGCCTAGATCTTAGAAATGGACGTTTTACATTAGTGTATATATATATATATATATATATATATATATATATATATATATATATATATATATATATATATATATATATATATATATATATATATATATATAGGGAAGATTTATGAAATGCCCAAAAACTAAAAAAGTTTTATGTAAAACCCACCGCTAAAAAAACTTTCATCGCGTGCCCAAAATTAGAGAAACTTATCCAAAGCGGGTTCCAAATGACCCTTTTGCCCTTCCTTTTAATTTATTGGAAACACCCACAAAACTGCTCTTAAAAAAATGTTTCAATACTCCATCTTCTTCCATACGCTGCTCACTTTCGAATCTAGGTTTTCTCCTCAAAAATCTTCAAAAACTCGTCGAAAAATTTCGGGAAGACGGGACGAACGACAAAAGTGCTAAAACGGAGGTCCAAACATCATTTTTTTGCGAATCTAAAATTTCGGAAGGCCGTCTAACGATGAAGCTGTTACTTTCAGTCTCCTCGACGATACGCTCATTTTGCGACAAACGGGACCTCGTTTCGACCTCCCAGTCAAAAGTTATGGCCCTCCAAAGTTTCAGCTAACCATAAAATGCAGGAGAATGGCATTCTCCGTCTTAATTTACACGGAGAATGACCATTCTCCGTCTTAATTAGGACGGAGAATGACATTCTCCGTCTTAATTTACACGGAGAATGGTCATTCCAGTGTTAAAATGCAGGAGAATGACCATTCTCCGTGTTAGAAACACGGAGAATGTCATTCTCCATGTTAAATGAAACGGAGAATGTCATTCTCCGTGTTAAATAAAACGGAGAATGGCATTCTCCGTCCTAATTAAGACGGAGAATGGCCATTCTCCGTGCTAAATTAAACGGAGAATGACCATTCTCCGTCTTAATTAGGACGGAGAATGCCATTCTCCGTGTAATTTATCACGGAGAATGGTCATTCTAGTGTTAAAATGCAGGAGAATGACCATTCTCCGTGTTAGAAACACGGAGAATGCCATTCTCCGTGTTAATTAGGACGGAGAATGCCATTCTCCGTCTTAATAAAACGGAGAATGCCATTCTCCGTCCTAATTAAGACGGATAATGACATTCTCGGTCCTAATTAAGACGGAAACGGAGAATGTCATTCTCCGTGTTAATTAGGACGGAGAATGGCATTCTCCGTCTTAAATAAAACGGAGAATGGCATTCTCCGTCCTAATTAAGACGGAGAATGCCATTCTCCGTCCTAATTAAGACGGAGAATGGTCATTTCCAGTGTTAAAACGTGTAATTTAGTTTTTTCAGGAATAAAGAGTTTCGTTCTTCTTCCAAAGCGATGATAATTCTTATGGAAAAGAAGAAGAAAGATCTTCTCTCCACAATTGAAGATCTGAGTTCAAATGTCTCCACGATGAAGATGATGATGATGGTGATGATGATGACGAGCGATGATCTGAGTTCGACTGAAGAAAAACACACCGAACTACGAACGATCTTTGCGATCTCTGCTGAATATGAGAGCAATGGAATTCAGATTTCCCGTGAAGAAGAAGAAGACGAAAATCGCAATCCAGATCTGAGTTTTTTGAATTCAAATACATATAGATGACCAATTCGCGCGGAGGGGTAGTTTCGGTATTATAAAAATAGCAGTTTCTAGCGGGTGGCATCTAAAAGGGAATCTTGGAATATTTAACGTGAAAATACTTAATTCTGGGTATTTCATAAAACTTATCCAGCGGGTGGGCATTTCATAAAAGCCCACCCCGAAATTGGGTTTCTCAGCAATTTCCAGATATATATATATATATATATATATATATATATATATATATATATATATATATATTTGAAGGTTGGAATATTTGGAGCCTTCCGGTTTTTGAGGTCTTGTGCGATCGCACAACTTGTACATGCTCAGAAACGGTCCTGGTTTATGTATAGATCACACGAAGGTTTCCACAACTTGGAAGAGATTTCAAAACTCTAGTGCGTGTATTATAAAGCCCCTATTACTTGCATAATTTGCTCCTATTACTTGCATAAGTTTCATAATTAGGTGTTAAACCAATAAGCCACCATTGAAGGTTCATCAAATACTCCAAACTAACCCATTTTGGTGCTTTAATATCTTGAACTATATTATTTAGCAACAAGAACTATTTATGCTTTGATAACTCTACATCTCATTGGCATTTTTTGCCCCTAAATAATTTAAGAAATTATAGTAAGATGGTCCCTTTCTAAGGTCTAAGGACCATCTTACTGCAATTTCTGAAAAATAGGAAGGCCTAGATCTTAGAAATGGACGTTTTACATTAGTATATATATATATATATATATATATATATATATATATATATATATATATATATATATATATATATATATATATATATATGAAGGTTGGAATATTTGGAGCCTTCCGATTTTTGAGGTCCTGAACGATCGCACAACTTACGCATGTTCAGAAACGGTCCTGGTCTATGTATCACACGAAGGTTTCCACAACTTGGAAAAGATTTCAAAACTCTAGTGCGTGTATTATAAAGCCCCTATTACTTGCATAATTTGCTCCTATTACTTGCATAAGTTTCATAATTAGGTGTTAAACCAAAAAGCCACCATTGAAGGTTCATTAAATACTCCAAAACTAACCCATTTTGGTGCTTTAATATCTTGAACTATATTTTTAGCAACTTACAACAAGAACTATTTATGCTTTGATAACTCTACATCTCATTGGCGCATTTTTGCCCCTAAATAATTTAAGAATTACTTAAATAAAAATTCGATAAATATAATTTAAGAAATTTAGAAAAGAAGAAAAACCCATCATCTTCCTTACATCTTAACCCTAGGTCCACCGCTAACCACCACCTTGCCTCTGATGTCCACTTGCCGCCGCCATGAGACTCCCTCCCCTCTTGACTGCATCAAATAGGGTTAGGCGGACAAATAGAAACAATTATTGGAAACTTTGATTATTTAATTACTTTCAATTAAAATATAAGTTATAACAATCAATTATTAAGGTTGGAGTTATGGTTAAGGTATTTTGGTCTTTTTGTACTTACTGGTACCTTTACCTACAAAGATAATGACGAATTAATTTCTTCTAATATAAGACATATGGAGTCCAAAAATTTCAACGACAGATGACTTGTACGTGTTCCACTAACATCCAACACTAAGCCATGAACACTTGGTAACCATTGGTAATCACAGTATAAAGTTAAAAAAAAATCTAACTAATATAATAGTTTAGGGTTTCAAAGTGAAAATAAAATATTTAGGATATCAGTTGCCAAAAAGAATATGTATATTGAAGTGTGAAAGTTGAATAGTTGAGAATACTTAAGTGTGCTTTTAGGCCTAACTTTTATTTCTTTTGATATTTTGAAAAAGTAAAGGCTAATGTTTCACATGTTTTCCAAGGATCTCAAGTTTCCAATTATCATGTTAACCAAGAAACTAGATTGTGATGTGTTTTTTGACCCTATCACTTGGAAGTTTTGAATCAGATAGTTATGGTGACTAACAAATGCATGTTACTAAACCCATGGCCATTGCAATGTTTCTAAAACCCACATGTCAAATTGAACATGATGGATCTTCCCAGTGGATGTTCAAATTCCATTCACAATTCATATGTTTTTTTAAGAATACTTGATAGATCTCTAACAAAGGAGTTCAAATTCCATTCACAATTCATACATTTTTTTAGAATACTTGATACATAGATCTCTAACAGAGGATTACCTTAAGCTAAGCCCTACCAAAGTAATTACTTTTACTATTAACAATTCAATATATCTGCCTTAAGACATTAATAAAATTAAGAACTGATAGTATGGATATGGATTTTATAACGTGAATATCTCGTAATGTTCCATAATACCAATACAAATATGAGAGATTGCATGAGATACCGTTGGACATATTAGCCACTAGTAAAATTCAATATATTCCCAATTGACATTACGAGACATTACAAGGTATTGACGTTATAGGGATCTAAATTCCTGATAGTATATATGCATTACTAACAAAGCTTTCTCCTCTCCAATTGCAATCCAGGATCACTTGCTTCTAGAGCAAATTGCACAACTAAAGAAAAGGTACATCACCAATCATGTGAGATTTACATTTTCTTGATGTAGGTGGTTATCTTGTAATTAAGACTATAATCTTGCATTTTCATATCCATTTCAGGAGAAGATTCTGATGAAGGAGAATGCATTGTTACTTGAAAAGGTACTAATTAATAATTAACCGATCATTATATATATATATATATATATATATATATATATAGAGAGAGAGAGAGAGAGAGAGAGAGAGAGAGGAGAGAGAGAGAGAGAGAGAGAGAGAGAGAGAGAGAGAGGAGGAATCGGATTCTCCACTTTTATGTATTCCCAAATTTTTCCATGATCACAGCCGTTGGATCTTGTGTAAGTCAATCTAATCTTAACCATTAATTTAAACTATTCTAATCAATGATTAACATTAGATGACTTAAACAAAATTTCAACGGTTGTGATCATGAGAATGCTTTGGGGATGCAAAAATGCGGACATTCCGATCCCTCCTCATATATATAGAGCTCCTTATATATATATATATATATATATATATATATATATATATATATATATATATATATATATATATATATATATATATATCATTGTGTTAATATATATAAGGAGATAGTGAAACAACATGGTGTTTCATGGCACTAAAACGGTGCTAGTAGGCATCATCCATAATGTTGATGGGCTTAGTAGGGGAATATCCCTGATGGATGTATCATAATTTTTCTCTTTAATACAATTACCTGGTTCCAAATATATATATATATATATATATATATATATATATATATATATATATATATATATATATATATATATATATAAAAGCCCTAATCTTAACATAGTATATTTGTACAATATGCAGTGCAATGTGGGAACTCAGCTTCAGCATTCTTCTCCAATAGATGTTAATCACAGTGATTCTAATACCAGTGAAGATACGGAAGTAGAAACCGAGTTGTTTATAGGAAGGCCAGGAACGAGGAAAAGCACGTTCTCAACGCCAGCAGGAAGAAACAATGCATGATACACTTTCCGGAAGTATCAAATTGCTTGAGAAATTTGTGATTACTGAGATCTAGTCTGATATAGCTTGACATAAAATTTTAATGGAAGTGCTAACTGTTTGGTTTATGTCTTCTCTTGGTATAGCAATTGAGTTGATAATGGAATGCATCGGATCGGGTTGGGTCGGGTCAGGTCTATAGTCCACTCAGAATTATTTGGACCAAAAAATTTGGCCTTGCCCACCCTAGGCCCTAATTTGGCCCATAGGGCTTTGGGCCGACAAATGAAGTTTTGGGCCCGATCCAATTACATGCAAGAATTATTAAATAAATAAATAATATACAATTATTTTCAGAAATGTTATGTACATGTAACATGTAGACTTAAAGTTTTGCTAATGAGTTGATTGTTATTGCTTTCTATGACTAATCAGCACTTGAAAAACGATTGCAATGAGATCACCAAATCCTCAACTTAGTGAATGGAAATATACACGCATAACATTATTAATATATATCATTGTTAACCTCGTGAATGATGATGATATCCAATTTTTATAATATAAATAAATACGGGTATTGTAGTTCTTAGGACTATATGAGAGGATTAGGGAGAGCAAAATATGGAAGGGGGGAGTACAAGTGAACATTTATAGTAAATTTACAATTATAAGTTTGACTATGTTCTTCCTAATGTGTTCATCAACAAGGAGATTCTATCTTGTGACTTCCGCAATCATGACCATGAAGCCTACCTATGATTGTATATTATTGTTAACTCTGTGCCGGATCGATATTAAAAAGATTGGGGTTTATAAATATTTAGGTGTTAATACGGGTAGGTAAGGGTAGATAGTAATTCAATGAGTCGAGTGTCGCGTCAAGTTAGGGTCGGACTCGATGTTTGATCGGGCCTAAGGTAGGAGACTGATCCAACCCGTTTCACGATTTGGTAAGAGTTGGGATAACATTTTAGGCCAGTCCGTGGGCCTTTGGGCAGGCCTTCACCCATTATCAACCCTATATGACAAACTAATTAACTTCGCGTTTTTTCTAGTGGTTGATATTTGCTGAGTACTTGCAAATAAACTGGGTTTTATCTATTTCTATTATGGAGAGGTATTATATAATTGAAGCCCATTTGGGGTGAGTTATGTTAAGACTCTTTTTTTTTGAATAAATGCCCAATCATGAGAGTGTAACAATAGCCAATTTCATGAGTTTCATTTGAGGGCAATCTATAAAAATGAGCAGTTGTCATTTTATGGGCTATTGGGTTGGATCAACTATCTTGGGCCTAGACCTTCGGAACAGTAAATTAAGTTGTCGTCATCGTAAGCTCTGCATCTATGTATAAAATCTCAGTTAGAAAGTAATATATACAGAAAAAATAGACATATATCTTTCACCTTTCTTCCTATATTTCCATAGCACCTAATGATAACCGTACTGGTGTCCCTGTTTATGTAGCATATGTAACTACTTTTGTACTACTTTGGAATACTCGTATCCCTATATGTGATTGTGTCCGACCATAGCCGTTTCTGATATTCTTACTTCCCTTTACAAATACTAAACATAGGTCATTTTTAACCACTCTAAAAAATTGGTTTTTTTTTTTTTTTTTTTTTTTTTTTTTTTTTTTTTTTTTTTCTGACATTCTAAGAATTCTGTTACTACAGTTTCTAAATAATAAGAAGGCCTAAATCTAAAAATAATTTTTTTGTACATTAATAATATATACGAGTGTTTTTTTTTTTTTTGGGGGGGGGGGGGGGGGGGGGGGGGGGGACTTTTTCAGTTTTTGGGACTCTATGCAGCTTACACATGCTCATAAACGACTTTGTGTCCGACGTCAATGGCCATTAATCGGTGCACATAATTAATAGGATAATTTTTAGGACATATGGGCTCAATTAAGACCTTATAATAGGCCATGAGTTAGGCCACAAAACAGGCCTTATGGGCCGGGCCAAATAACTAGTATCCGTCTAACCACCCGTAATGGTTTGCGCAATTAACTTGATTGTTCTAGAGTAACATGAAAAAAAAAAAAAAAACAACAACAACAACAACATCATGATATTTGTTAGCAAAACATTATTCAAAAACATATCGATCTCCCTGTAGTCATTTAACATGCAATTGTTCCCAAGTTGGGACGCAATATTGCTTGGTGGAGTCGTTGGCCATCTCTTTCGTCCTTGCTAGTTGGGGAACTTGATCATCACCATAAAGAAGTCACAATTCCAAGGCCGGACACAAATAGGTTAGTGGCCGTCTCCTCTTTCTGTCTCAAAATATGGAGTGGAATACATATATGGACCTCACTCCACTACATAGTCCAAACTTCCTTGGCAACTAAAACTCACCGACGAAATGGGGGACTCTATAGTCTCTAGCTGATAGCGACTTTTGACACATGAACCATTGGACATGATGAAGACACGGTGATCTACTTATTGTTGGCAACCGAGCCACTACAAAATCTACAAGTAAATAGTGACATGGATGTACGAAAGATCAACCACTACAAATATATTGGTAATTAGCAACCGATCTTATCGACGGAAATAAAAAAAAGTCACTAATTAGAGACGAAATAGCGACTGACTAGCTGCTGATTCGTATCTAAAATACAGTATAAATTTACGTCGTGACTTCCGTCACTAGTATGTTGCTATATATATGTCGACTGATTAGCGACGAAAATTTTCGTCGCTGGCCACGAGTAAAAGTGAATCGGTACCATTTTCTTTTTCATTCTCAAATTTTCACTCAAAACACATTTTCTCCCAAAGACTCGACCCCCTCCAACCCCCAAAGCCTCGACCTTGTCACTCCCCGTTCCCAGAATACGTATTTTTATACGTGTACTGCTTGAATGTATTTATTTAATATTTATCATGCATTTGTTCTGTATTTAAATTCTTCAATTTCGCGCTTATTATTTTGCTGTATTTTATTTTTTGCTCTTGGTTTATTTGTTCATGTTAAACCAATTTGGTTTAGCTTGGTTCACCATGATAAGGAGTGGATGACCTGGATCTTGTAGGAGGGAATGGAGGGTGGAGATTTACTTTGGCTTGATATTAATACTACTTTACTTTTCTCTCTCTTCATTACTCTCATTTACTTCTTCTTCAACCTCCATCACTCTCCCACAAACCTAGAGAGCTAGGCAAGTACAACTTGCTTCATAATGAATCTCAATCTTGCTGTTCCATTGTCTTCCTCATGAGATTCTAAGACGCTTTAGTACTTAGCATTTTTGTTTTCCATGGTTCATTTCGTGTAGATCTAAGTTTGTTGCATTTTCGGAATTCTTGGATTTTGATCTATTAAGTCTTATTATTTTTAAGTTGGAATTGTTCCATATCGTAGAGAACTTCGTTCTATCCCATTTTGACCAATAGAAGTTCAGATTTGGGCTTGGAATGAAGGATTTAGGGAGCTTGGAAGCAATGGCTTCCATGGTCATGTTCTCGAAAATTAGAGAAGAACGTTACTTTAGCCGCATGGCTTTCATGCGGCAAAGTTTCTCGAGCCGCATTAGACTCCTCTCCTCACCTCTCAGCCGCATAGGCTTGGGCAGCTCTAGCCGCATAGGCTTTGGCGATTTTGGCCGCTTGAACTTTACTTTTCCAGCCGCATAAACGGGACTTTTTCTTAGCCGCATGGCTGGGTTGGTTTTCAGCCGCATAAGCTCATGATTCACTAGAGCCGCATGAGACTCGTCCCCTGGCCGGATAAGGCCCGAACTCCTCTCGACCGCATAAGACTCCATTTTTCCTGGCCGCATAAGGCCCGAACTCCTCTCGACCGCATAAGACTCCATTTTTCCTGCTGCATATAACTGTTTTTTCGAGCCGCATGTATTTTACTTTTCTTAGCCGCATGAATTTTTTCTCAGCCGCATGAGCCCATACTTCCTGGCCGCATAAGATGTGTATCCATCTGTTGCCGCCCATAGTGCCCTTTGGCCGTTCCTTGTCCCGAATTGATATTAATTGTTACCTTGACTAATAATTGATCATACGTTCCTAGTTGGAACTAAGAGACTGGCTAGTCGTCTTATTGAAATGAATGAGACACGTTCATGTATAAATCAGGAACCATTGCGATCGACTAGCCGATTCGGACATTGGCAAATGGACACATGTTGACTTTCATTTTTCTGCAAAAGCAGCATGTGCATCTTGCAGTCAAGGCATGATTATTTCGTGGTTAGGATTGATTGTTGTATTACGCTATGTAAGACCTACAACCTAGCCGCACGGACATCGTTACAGAGTTGTGCATATCGTACCCTGTACGGAAGTACTCATTCTGAATGACCATGATCTACGGCATGGAATTTCAATCAACATAGGGGATATTAAGCTAAATAAAAAATAACGATTGCATGGAGAGAACGGATTTCCGAGTTCTTACATGGCAGCCATCTTCGGGACGATTAGTGCCCCGACATGCCGGCTGGTTCCCACAGATACTGCAAATCTGTCACATGGGCAGGGAGTGGTATCTGCCTATATTGTTATATATATATATATATATATATATATATATATATATATATATATATATATATATATATATATATATATTGATGACGAGCGTCCCGCTGGGACTCGTCTAATTCATGATTGGCGCAATTGATTATTGGATAGACTAGTCTTGCTTGTACATAGTAAGAACTGAGGAATCCCTTATTGCATTAATTGCAGGACAACATGGAACTTATAGTAGCAAGCCGTAGTAGTTGTATGGCCGCTTAAATTGATTTGTCTGTACACTGTATCTGCTCTGTTAACTACTGAGGAGAGCAGAACGTCAGGACATGACGGGTCAACTTCTGTCCTTGTTTGGTTGGGAAGTTGGCATGAAGTGTCGTGATGTTGTGCGAACCCAGTAGCGAGCAGAGATCTATTTATCATATTCTTAACTCTTATCACTGGTTCTAATTCTCCTTATCGTGCTTCCTTGCGGTACTTGCTATTAGAGGTCTAACCTCTCTGGTTTTGCATTAGAGCCAGCTCCCGAGGACTCCGCTTACTTCCACCTCCAAGATGGTCAATACTAGAGGAATGATCGCCGGAGGACACGAGTGGGTTCCTTGCTTCCCTGCTCGTTTTACTATTTACTTCACATTTTACCGTTTGGCACCGACATGTTAGTCGGATTGTCTTATACTTACTTTTGCATAATTGTAACTAAATTAGACTGCAGCTGATAACAATTGTACATACCTTGCTATATCATCTGGCTATGTTTTGTACATCCAGATTTCAAGAACATTTTAACTGAGCGTTTGGGACACCTTACTGCTTTATCTTACATGTTCTCTATTATTGCTTCTTGTTTGAATGATTGAGACAATAGATGTTGAGTAACCCTAGTAAGACTTTCATGTAGTATATACCCCCTCGTTTTTAGACAGCATTGATCGTATTATACGGTATTTATCTACCCGTAATACGTAGCTGGCTGAGTCATTCCCCCGCTCTCCGGTATTCTGGTTTTGGGACGTGACAAGGTTTCAGTGGTGGCCCATGCAGGTCTCATTTCAGACTTGTGGGGTGTTTTCAATTTATAGGGTGTCTCAATCACACATGTTTCCCCTTGATCTCCTGATTCGTTACTCTCGACTCTAGCTTGACATTCCGAAATTCTTTGACTTCATTGATCTTTCCTGTCCGATCATTTGATTGTTCTCTTATCCCTTTTCTTAGGGGCACTTCGTCCGCATCTGTCAGGACTGGACAACAACAACAAGGGCAACACGGACAACTTGACCATGTTGGTCAACAACAAGGGCCAGTACTACCTCAAGAGACTATCCACGAAGAAGTGATAGTGGAACCAACAGCTGGACCGCAGTATCCGGAGGTTCCAACGCCACCAATAGTTCCACCTACCCCTGTGGAAGTGGACACACCAGCCCTTCTGGAGATCATGAGAGGAATGATGGCCACTCAGCAACATCAGATGTTGGCCCAGCAACGCATGCACGCTCAGTTGCAAGAGCAGAATGTGCTACTCAACCAAGAATTGCAGACGGCTTTGGAAAGAGGGGCGAGGACTGATTCAGGAGCATCAACTAGATTTTGCAAGTACAACCACCGTCATTTCGAGGGCACGGAATATGCCATTTCAGCAGATGCATGGCTTAAGGACATTGAGGCTATTCTGACAGTGGCAAAGGTTTCGACAGAAAAACGTGTGGATCTAGTGAAGCTGTTACTTCAGGACCTTGCACGTGATTGGTGGGAATCAGAAGAAGTGGGTATCAGACGTCCTGTTGCTTGGGACGATTTCACTGCAAGATTCAAGACGAAGTACTATGGAGTTGTGGCGCAGTTTGAGTTACAACAGAAGTTTATCAACCTCAAGCAGGCTGGCAAGACAGTGGATGCTTATGCAGCGGAGTTCTGTAGACTGAGTAGGTTCGCCCCGGAGATGGTAGCAACGGATAGCCAGAGGGCTATGAAGTCTCAGCAAGGATTTCATTTTGATCTCTTGCAATTGATAGAAGGGCACAACTACCAGACTTTCGATGAGGTATTGACGGCAACCCGAAGGCATGAGATTACCATTCAGAGGATCGCAGCAAGGACTGGAGGTCAGAAGAGATCTCACAATCAGATTGAAGGAGGAGGGAGTGGCACCCCGAGTTACACCATCTCCTGGCATTCGCATTCACGATGTGGCAATACGAGGGCCAGCACCATCAGCAAGGCAACAACAGCAACAGAGGAAGACCCAGCAACCCCCAAAGGGCTGCACTTATTGTGGAAAGACCGGACACACTAGAGATGTGTGTCGGACATTGAACGAGCAGTGTTTGATATGTGGGAGTCCAGATCATCGAGTTTCCACCTGTCCTATGAATTCGAGGTCAGGAGGACCAGTGCAGCAATTTCCTGCTCTGCCAGCACCAGGGGCAGGCTAGTATCGAGGACCAGCGGTGGCAGTGAGACCGTTGGCACAACGTCTATTGATGTCACAGGCTCAGATGTTTCGGCAGCAGGGACCGCCGGTGCAGCACGAACAACATAGACCACCCCAGCATCACCAAGGCAGGGGCCAGCAACAGCACCAGACTAGGCCGTAGCATGGGAACCAACAAGGAGGTCGAGGGAAGGCATTCAATCTGTCCTTGGAAGAGGCATTGGCGTCGGGGGATGTTGTGGCAGGTAACATTCTCATCGCCTCATATTCTGCAGTAGCATTGTTTGATTCAGGAGCATCACACTCATTTATATCTGCACAATTTGCGATACGACTAGGAATGGAGTTCGAGGCATTGCCAGGGAGGTTGAATATACTCACTGGTAATGGGCTTGTAGAAGTTAGTAGAGTTATTCTAGCGTGTAGTGTTGTAGTGTGCGGGCGTTCCTTACCCGCCAGGTTGATAGAATTTTCTATGAAGAATTTCGACGTCATCTTAGGCATGAACTGGCTGAAAGACAGTTGTGCCACAATAGATTGTCGTAGAGGGAGTGTATCTTTTAATATCCCAGGCATGGACCGATTTACCCTAGTCAGATCAGTGGCAACCCAACAAGAAGAAGAATAAATATTAGCGGCTATGGAAGAAGTTCTAGTTCCGAAGGTAGTTGAAGAGTTCATTGATGTATTTCTCGAAGAACTTCCAGGTTTACTCCCGGTTAGAGATATTGAGTTCAGTATAGAATTGGCACCTGGAACTCGACCGATATCAGATCGAGTTTACAGGATGACAGATTCCGAACAGGCCAAGGTGTATCAGCACATAGAGGAACTGAAGGCGAAGAAGTTTATTCGAGACGGCGAATCACCATGGGCAGTACTAGTGGTACTTGTAGGGAAGAAGGATGGGTCATCAAGATTGTGCATTGACTACAGAAAGCACAACACGACAACAGTAAAGAACAAGTATCCATTACCTAGAATCGATGACTTGTTTGATCAGTTGAGCAGAGCAAGAGTTTTTTCCAAGATAGATCTTCGGCCAGGGTATCATCAAGTTAGAGTTCGGGAGGAGGATATTCCCAAGACAGCATTCAGGTCGAAGTACGGGCATTATGAATTCCTAGTTATGTCGTTCGGCTTGACCAATGCTCCAGCAATATTCATGGATTTGATGAACCGCATCTTTATGCCATACTTAGATCATTTTGTCGTTGTGTTCCTCGACGACATTCTTATATACTCAGCTAGTGAAGAAGAGCATGAAGATCACCTCAGGAAAGTGTTACAGGTTCCGAGAGAACCAATTGTACGCCAAGCTCAGCAAGTGTGAGTTCTGGACGGATCATATTTCATTCTTGGGACACATCATATCAGGAGCTGGAGTAGCAGTGGATCCCGAGAAGGTAGAAGCAGTAGAGAGTTGGCCAGTATCCAAGACCGTAGCAGATGTGCGAAGTTTCTTGAGATTGGCAGGATATTACAGCAGGTTTATATCGGACTTTGTAAGACTTTCAGCACCCATGACCCGCTTGACACGGAAGGATATGCCATTCATCTGGTCGACAGAATGCCAGGCATCATTTGGGAGTTTGAAGCAGAAGTTGATATCAGCACCTATTCTTACATTGCCAGTTGGACCCGGAGGTTTTACCGTTTATTGTGACGCATCGGGAAAGGGACTTGGGTACGTTTAAATCCATTACACCTAAACATCTAGTAAAACTCTTCGAGGTTGGTATGGGAAAGACCATACAACCTAGATTAGTAAAATTAGAACATTTAAGGCTTGACAATGAAATGCAAATTTTTGTCAAATCCTTAAAACCTAAACTTGAGGTACCCACTGAATACTTTATTGCTTCGGGCAATACTATTTCTACTATTTTGAGTGGAAAAAGACCTCAATCACATGATGATGAGGCATCCTCATCAAATACAGTAAGAATATCACGATCCAATTCTATGGAACATTTAGATTCAGGAAGAATATCGATTTCACCTGACATCTCTGTCCATAGACCTAGTATTAATGAACCCCCAATGGAGGGAAGGACTAGTCTCTTGATGAATGAAGGTGTCAGGAGAGATAATAATCTAGTCATACATACAGCTTTACCCCCCATCAGGGAAAATAGATCTGACCTGTCTTAAATAGATAAAGATAAAGGTAAAAGCCCTAGTAAATATTTACAAAGCATTAGTTATAACTCTGCACAAATGTGTGAAGCTTATAAGATGCTGTGCTTAGTAAATAAATTTAAAGATATCCTTAGGAGGGAAACCCCTAAGTCTAATTATCGCTCTATTGTATTAAAACATACAGAGCATACAAAACGAGTTCTAAGAGAACATATTCTAGCTTATAAAAATAAGAGAAATGATGAGTATGTACAGAAACAAAAAGCTAAGAAAAGGGTCACTTTTGCTCATATTATCGATCTGGAAGAACCTGATTCTCCGGATCATAATGATCAAACACCTTTCACTACAACAAATATGGCCTACAATAGCATGCGCAGAACGCTATAAAAAGCCTTCTATAGCAGATTCTGTCTGCTATGATCGCCCACGCTATAGTATGTCCAGACATGTGAACGCTATAACATTATAACGTTCATGAATGCTGTAGAAGGTTTATAGCGTTCGTGTATGCTGTTGATGGTTTATAGCGTTTATGAATGTTGTAAATACTTTATAGCATTCTAGAACGTTGTAGATTGTTTATAGCGTTCGTGAGTGCTGTGGATTACTTATAGCGTTTATGAATGCTGTGGATTATTTATAGCGTTTGTGAATGCTGTGGATGATTTATAGCGTTTGATGAATGGTTTGATTTATTATAGCGTTCATCATATGCTATCGTAGTAGCAGCAATTTAGACGTTTTGAGTGCTATAAACCTGCTACAGAATTTCATATTTCATAACCTGTTTTGTATCACATATAAATAACAATAATCGCAAACAATTTCAATCGCAACTTGCATTTCGATCAATCAAGATATAGTAAAGATTTGCCAAAATATGAAATGTTTCATTAGAACATTCAAGATGTACAAAAAGTAGTAATCATTAAAACATTCAAGATGTAGAAAAAGTAGTTGTACGCCAAAATAAACTATTCCATTTACAAAGTATCTGTAGTCCAAAATAAACCATTCCATTTACAAATATCTGTAGGCCAAAAAACAGCTCGTCTCTTTCCTTCTAGCAGCTATCCACAACCATCAAAAACATATGCGCCAACCTATACAAAATTGAGAAAAAAATACATTATGATATAAAAAATAAGATAGAAATATTTCTAATACTCAAGTAGTGTTATGTAATAGCGAATACAATATGTTCAGTGGCTAAGGAGGCATGCAGTGTGTTAAATGTGAAGTTGCAGGTATCACATATCTGTGGACTGAAACAAGGAAATAACTGGACTGAAAACCATCAAAAATTTACACGCCAACCTACAGAAAATTGAAAAGAAAATACATTATTATATAAAAAATAAGTTCACACAAGATCATGTATCCTGATAAACTGATTAAATAGCTACTAAATACAATCTCAACTATTAAGACCTACACAAGATCATGTATCCAGAAATATTCGTAGTATAGTTAATATTCATAAGAAGAAAAATATATCTAGGCAATCAAATGTTTGGTAGTAAATTAAGGGAGGCAAACGAAGTCTTCTTTTCTAGTTGTTCTGCTGTCCTTCGGTGAGACAGAGCCCAGGTTTGTAACTTCAAACGACAGTGTAACTTCAGTTTCTACAAGTTAAACTTTTGGTCACTGAATTCACAACATATTTACAGCTCCATCTTTGATCACTACTTGAATCAGGAAATTCAATTCTTTGACATATTGGTTCAACATGGTTGATCAGGGTCTTATCAAAGGACCTAATTTTCAAAGACCCTGTGTTGATCAGGGTCTTATCAAACATGTTGATGAAAGCAAGCAACCACATAAAAGGACCTAACTACGGGTTGTCTCCTCTTGTCCCATTTGCCACAATAAATTCCATATATCAAATCAGATAAAAGATGAGATGATGAAAGAAAGCAACCACATAAATTAAAATTTATTAGAAAGGTTTAATGAAAAGGTAATAAGTTTGACCTCCTACACATCAACAAAAGCGCACAACCTGGGATGACAAACCCACAAGAAAAAGAAAATATTTGTCCACCAAACAAAATCCTATCAAAATATACTGTCATACATCTAGTTCAGAATATTTGAAATTGAGAAAGAAAGAAGAAAGTATAGTTGAATTAGAAACTATTGCTACTGCATCAATGAATATCTAGCCCAAGCATGGGTATTCTGAGAAACCAAGTCTTATCTTTTGTTTAGAAAATCGATGTCTTTCCAACATTTCCAATATATTGTAGTGTTTATTTAGCCTGATTATGTTTCTCACTTCAATTACCATCAAACGAATTTTTTGGGTTCCAACGAAGCTGAAACTTGTATATGTCTTGCATCTAGTGCAGAGAGGCCAAAGAAAAATTATGTATGAAGAATGGAGAACAATATTAGGTGTCAAAATAGGTTCTAAAGTCACATTGACAAGCTAGATATATGAGTGCACAAATAATCACACATCACAACAAATTTCAAAGGAACATTTAACTTCATTGCACGTCTACTATATTTTCACAGTTTATGGTTACAGAACAAAAGTTTAGTCTTCAAGATTATGATGAGGATGTAACATAGATAACATACACAGTTAACGTAAGTAAAACATGCCAGATACATTATCGGAGTTTCAAGCATATAGATAAATATCAACAACATAAGAAAGTAAACAGAAAAGGCCACCTTGACAGAGGCAAACAATCAACTCTAGTGTTGCACCATGCTTCTAGGTCATAAATTAGTAAACACAGGCCCTTCCAAAGCAATCTCATTACTGACAAGTAGGAAATCAGATATAAAACAAGAAAAAGAAAACACTGTTGAGGAACAAAAAAGTACCTATCGTTGTAAATCAAGCACCGGTAAATCTGACATTCAGAAACAAAGGAGGATGTACTCTGCGTATAAGGACATATAAAATCTGAGATTTGTTAACTTAAAGAATCACAAGACTTTTTTCCCTTCAGCTAAGAGAACCATGGAACCCTGTTATG
The DNA here is from genome assembly GCA_029216955.1 of Iris pallida. Lineage (NCBI taxonomy): Eukaryota > Viridiplantae > Streptophyta > Magnoliopsida > Asparagales > Iridaceae > Iris > Iris pallida. The sequence goes on from JANAVB010002395.1 coordinate 23,520,164, forward strand.
AATTATGGAAGTAATGCATAAACATTTTTAAGTGGTTCTTGAAGAAGTAGAAGAAAAATAGACTCTACATGTTGCCAATCAAAATAATCTATGCAGCAACCTTGCGAGAAAACTATAAGCATAAAGATTTTGTTTAAACTTTTTCAAAATGAACTTTTCTGAGAACTCCATACTTGATTCACAGCCTAAAACAAGAAAATGAGCAGAAAGGGTAACAAAATACAAAAGACAAGTTGAACTTGAACCTGTCAAGGACATATCTACAATGAAAGATCAGGTAATTGAAGTGAGAAACATAAGCAAAGAACGCGATTGAAAACAGTTCAAAAGAAATGTTCAAAATCAGTCTAACTGCATATGGGACCTGCTACTGAAAACAGTTCAAAATCTGGAAAAAGACCCAATAAGGTTCCATGCATTCCAAAGTTGGCACAAAATAAATGTTCAAAGAAATGTTCAAAGAAAAACATTGATAGAGGTAATTAAAGAAATTAAACCCCAAAACCAAAGAAAAGTAAAGCAGACCAAGAATTCATAAATGTTCATAATAAAACTGCCATAGAAAGAACCAAACAAAGCATACAAATAGAAAAAATCTAATAATAAGGGACAAGCATGGTAATCAATTCTTGTAATGTTAATCATTGGAAAGTATCATAGGAAAAATACTTACAAGTCACTGCTCCATGAATCTGATGTGTGATTTGGGCCACACAAGGAATTATTTCATGACCTGACATTAATATATACTTCTAATTGTATGATATTTCAATCAATCAAGGGAGACAAAGGTGTCTTAGAGACAACTAATAGCAAAATTGATTTGGGCAGTGAGGCCACAAAAAAAACCAGGAATTCGTATTCCTCACCAAATGACATAAACTTTTGAGAAATATCAGCAAGGAGAAAATCGTGTACATACTGCATATGTAAGTTTTTGACTCATAGTATGCAAATAAGATATGAAGATAGTATGAAGACTCCATCATGATATACAAATGAGATGGAGTATCAAGTTTGTTTCTGATATATGAGATGCAATATATATCAAGATTCCAATAGTTTCTTTCTGGAATACGCACATGAGATGGATCCAGAACTATGTGCTTCTATAAACTAACATTTCTGCATATATGACTCACATATGGAGATCAAAATAGCATGTGACACATATTTTTTTAGGGGGTTTCCAACTTCCAAGACATTTACCAAACTTTACAGAATAAGTACATATCACAAAATCTCAATCACGATTAACAAGTTTATCTCAACTAAGGATAATAGTAGAATAACCAAAATGGTTCTGTAACAAAGTAAAATGATTCAAGAATCAGAGAAGGACGTACAAATGAAAAAAGAACCGTGAGATGAACTTAAAATGCTGAAGGCGAGCAAGATCTTGAGGAGAAGAGCAAGATAACTTGCTAAGTAAAGTTGGGTAGAGATCACAAATTTACTTACATGATGTAATGGTCGGCATCCTTATTAAACGTGTTATCAATTACGATCTGCTCCAAACATCTCTAGACACATTATCTCATTGTATAGTTTTAACTACTACTATTACTACCTCTATACTAATTGCTCGTACTTTTTCCATCTGCAAGTATGGTTGCATGCAAACCAAACATCCCTTGTGCATACATTTTAGTAGGCCTTGCAAGAAATCATAAAGCCCATAATGTAACAATTTATAAAAAAATTATAACAAAGAAAAAATATGCACAAGCTAATTTGGTTAGACCCAATCGGATCCAAAGTGTGCTCCAGATGACATCATGACATATTTCTACTAGTGGCTACCAGGAGGGTAGGCACTGAGGTTTTCTTCGCTACAAACTTGCATAAGTATTAAAGGAAATTCATACGAATATGAGTTTTGACTTTGCTAAGTTCAAGAACTTACAAGCTGGTTAGAAGGCTCGTCTAGAAAAAGAATATGTGGTTTCTTGAAGTTGATCCTTACGAATGCAACTCTATTTTTTGACCCCCTGAAATAAAGTCAAGGCAAGAACAAATCAAATGCAAAACAGTAATAAATAAACAATTTTACGAACTGAAATATATTCTTGCAAACTTCGATGACTCAGAATAATGTTGATAAGCAGAAATAAAGCCGGTGCATGTTCCACTTGTAGTCGGGGCATACAATTTATTTGAACTAATTCGAACAAACAAGCAAGTTCAAGCTTGAGATTAATTAAATCGGATCATACAAAAATGAAGGATTTAGTGTAATTCAGATATCACCTCAATTTATAAATTAACTAACAATAATGGATAAAAGAAACTTACTTTCGTGTAATTCTGGCACTGAAATTCGACACAGCTGAGAGCAATGAAAAAAGTAGGAACGAAAGTAATCAATCTGAGTTGATGGATTAAGTACATAGAATATTCCCAAGTAACAAAATATTACTCATCACAACTATGAAGGTGGTAAAATAAAAAAAATCAGTGTTACTTGGGCATTGAAATTTATCTTTTGTCCACCTATGTTTCTAAAAGTAGAGAAACACTAAAGTTAGAAACAATGATTCATAAAAAAAATATTACGTTCATAGTTGATTTATGTTGAATCAAACATGATAAAATTGTTCCAAAATTGATGTTAGTTATTAAACTGGCACTACTAACCGAATTCCTATACGTATTCTTGTTTCTTAGACATTGAACATTTTTCTTAGATTAACATTGTGAAATACCTGGCATGACTAGCATAAGGGCACCATGACCAACAACCATACTAGTTCCCAAAAGTACCATAAGTAACAACACAATTGTATCAAACGAGTTCTTCTAGGCCATGCTCATAAATTATAAGTAGACAAGTTCGACAACAATAAAACAAAAGAACGTCAAATCTATAACTTCACGATTGTCGTCTGCTCCTAAAACAATGATTATACACTTGCTCCTAAAGCATGACTTGTCCAGCTATTTCCAAATTCTAAATCCATGACTTGTGCGGCTAGTTAAATGTGGATGTTGTTTTACAACCTAGAAGACTGGCATATAAGATTATCATCCACAATCTTAACATTTTAGATTTTTCTTACATATCCAGAAAGTACTGGTATATTTTGACTTCAGTTAATACACTTCACGACCCTCCAATGACACATTAAATTGTTTGAGGGTGATGGTACTACAAATACGCTGTAATGCTTTCGCTTCATGTCAACTATCAAGACAGACCTATTGTGCTTCAAATAGAGGTTTGAATGCAAACACACACACATATATATATATATAGATGAATGAACGTGCCCCTCCTTTTCTAATTTATTCGGATAGTACATGAAGGAGATGGATGGGAAATTGGGCATTTGTTCATTATTTTAAGTTAACCAAATGATTATTAGCTAATATTAGTTAGCTACTTTCTATCTTTTTTCTTATTTTACTTCAATTTTTTGAATTTTAGGAGCCAACACACCAGCTCCATATCTACAAGACAACAAAAAAATGCTTTACATTTTTATTCTAAATTCTGACATATCAACAACTTTTCCAGATTGGAAATTCAATGTATCTACATTCTATAAACACCCAAAATTTTTTTTTCAATAGTTTCCAAATGCCAAAGTTTAATGAAATAATTTATGAGTTGCATATCATGCTCTCTCAAAGTAAAGTGAACATATCATAACCAAGCAGTTCAAATGAGATGAGCCACCACAAGAATCTCGGCTTTTTCTTCATGGATATGTAACTTTTGTATACATATATTGGTGAAATAGTCCGAGTCCCTCTTTCTCTCTATTATTGTTCACCTGATCATGTGACACAATCGCCTATAGTAATATTTTTGTTTCCTTCTTTGGGTCTTTTGTTGGCAATATTTTGGTACTTATAGATGAATAAAAATCTTGGAATTTTTTTTTGATGCATGGTTAGTAATAAATTTTATTTTCGTTGTGTTGAAAAGGTTTGTGTTTTAAGAGGGTTAGATATGAATCTATAGTTTCTGTTCTACTATATTCTTCTCTAATTCCTGTATTCGTCATCCTCTGTCACTTTTTATTTATTTAATTATTCTACCTTTTTCTTCAATAAACTTGCAATGAAAGCAAACACTAAATTACCTCATGTGTCCATTCTACTGAGAAAGACCCATATAGAACAGATCATTATAATGATACCACTTGGCAAGGAAAATTAAGATGTAGATAGTGCAGAGATTGAAAGCATGATGGAGTGGCTATGTCTCTAAAGACACATTCCTTATTTCATAATAATCCATCACAAGTTACCATCTAATCGAATACAACAAATGTAGATGTGTCTTGCTCAGGACAGTCGTACCTAAGTAAATTCCTAACTCTATCGGCATCTCTTATAATTTATCTAACTAAATACCTAATTAAAGCCCTAACCCAATACCTAATTAAAGCCCTAATTTTTCGATCTCTTTTGTAATTTATCTCACCAAATACCTAATTAAAGCCCTAACCAAATGAAGAAAGAACTGAACCAAAAATTGAGGAAAAAAAAAGAATAAATTGGGAAGAGAGTCAACCTTGGCCTGTGTTCTTGTCGAGATGACCTGTGAAAAAGAAAGAATACATCGATGGTCGGCATGTCGTCCTCCTTGACATCCTCTTCGCTATCAGAGGCAAGCGACACCTCTCCGTGTTTTCTCGCCGTCGTTGGCATAGATCCATCTGGTGAGCACCGACTGGGAGCCAAGGCATCCGTACAACACCAAAACCTAAATTTGGAAACCATATCCACTGCTTAGGAAATATCAAAATCGAATGTGTCAATAGAAATCCTACAAAAGCCCTAAATTTGGAACCAAAATTATACTTACGATCAAGATTGATCTGTGCCGTAAAGTTATTCTCGGAGATGTTTTACCCGAGGTTGAGAGTTGCTGCGGAAGATCCCGAACCAGTGTCGTTCTCGTGTTAGCCGCCAACCTCCGAGAGAGAGAGAGCAATAGAAAATAGAAGAATATTAAGGAGAGAGAAGAAGGGAAAGTAAGAATAGGAAGAGGGAGACGGAAAAAATGGAAGAATAGAGAAGGAAAAAACCTATTATCGGCTGCTTTGGCACCAATTTTTTTGGCATACGAGCGGAAAAGTAAAAAAATTACGGGTGAAACAAAATTTAAGATTGACATACAAACATATCAATAAATAATTCCATATATTCTACAGCATTCAGAAAATGCTATAAATAAATATTTTTATAGGACTACAGAAAAAACGCTGTTGTTGATAACATTCTATAGCGGGGACACTTGAACGCTATAGAAAAACTGCTATTATAGGTCCTATTTGTTGTAGTGTTTAAACCCAATCGATCACAATACTGATGTTAATCTACCACCCGAGGAAATGTTGGAATTAGATATTCCCAGTACCTCGTTGGATCAAGTTGAATTTGAAATTTGTAAACTTAATGAATTCAATATTGATGACTGGCTTAAGCTTGATGATAGCTTAACTACTGATGAAGTCCTAGATTGGGACACTTTAATGAATTCAGTAAATGATCAAAACGACCCTTGATCTTAAAACTTTTCCACAAGGTCACATTTATATTCCTTTAACCATTAGTACTCCTGGTTATAAGGAACTCACTATTCATGCACTACTTGACACAGGAGCAGAAGTTAGTTTATTACAAGAATTGTTCATACCTGAACATTTACGTTATAAACTTGATCGACCCTGTCGATTAAATGACTTTATGGGACGCCAAATATCTGTTGAGTTTGGAGCCATTGTTGATGTCCAAATCCCTGATATTCATAGCACTTTCAAAACATATAAATTCTCTTTTCGGTTACTTCCGAAAGATTTTGATAATGATTGCTTATTAGGTATGGATAACCTTCGGAATTATCCGCCTTTTAATCATCATTATTTTAACATTAATGGACGCTCTATTCCTCGTGTACCCTTCAATGTCTCACTTGCTAACAAGTTTTCACCCGCAGCACAGCGTGATGAGATTGATGATAAAATTTGTACTTACAATATCCCTACTGATAATAATTTTCAGAAGATTATTCATGGAATGTTAGAACCATTATATTCTGATAATCCATTAAAATGGTTTGATAAAGCCCCTAGATATTGTAAAATTGAGCTTTTAGACTTATATAAAGAATCGAAAGTTCGTATTAATAGCATCATGGTTTCTCCATCAGACAAGGAGGAATTTGCTAAACAGATTGACGAACTACTTCGATTAAAATTAATACAAAAAAGTCACAGTACCCATTCATCTCCTGCATTCCTAGTTAGGAATCATGCAGAGATAAAAAGAGGAAAAGCCAGAATGGTTATTAATTATCGTAAGCTTAATAGCTATACAAAGTTTGATGGCTATTTTATCCCTTCTGCTGAGAATCTTATTAGGCAGATACAGGGAGCTAAGTTTTATAGCAAGTTTGACGCCAAGTCAGGATTTTGGCAACTCAAGCTAGCTGATAAAACTTCCATTGAGCTAACAGCATTCAGCTGTCCTCAGGGACATTTTGAATGGTTAGTTATGCCATTTGGATTAAAAAATGCTACACAAATATTCCAGAAATGGATGAATTCTATCGTTGGTCATCTTGATTTTGTAGTTGTCTACATTGATGATATCCTTGTGTTCTCTAAATCTGCTGATGAACACAAAGATCATTTATTACAAGTGGCCAAACTTCTTTTAGATAATGGCATTATTCTTAGCCCTAAGAAGATCGAACTGTTTAAAACAGAAATTGATTTCTTAGGAAAAGTAATAAAAAATGGACAGTTAGAACTATAACAGCATATTTATACAAAAATTAAGGATTTTCCTGAAGACTTTAAAACTTTGAAAGAACTTCAGAGTTTTCTTGGACTACTTAACTATGGTAGAAAGTTTATACCTCATCTTTCTGCTAGAGTTGAAAAGTTACAAGATAAGCTTGCCGCTGAACAAGCTAAGTATAAAACAATGACTGGCGAGCAACCTAGGAAGTGGGGTACCAGTAAGATTTCTATCTCTCTCTCATCTTCGGAGAAGGAAGAGATTTCGAAAATCAAAGATCTGGTTAAAGACCAAAAAATCCTTTACTTTCCTTTAGATGACGAGAAAATTGTTTTGCAAACTGATGCTTCTGATTACTTTTGGACAGGAGTATTGATTGCGAAAAACAAAGAAATTGTTGCATATACTTCCGAAAAATTTACTAAAACTCAGATTAAGTATGCGACTTATGATAAAGAACTACTTGCAGTTAAATTAGCAATAAAAAGTTTGAGAATTTATCTTCTATATAGAAATTTCATTATTGAGACTGACAATAAATCTGTTGCTCAGTTTCTTAAAAAGAAAACTATTAATAATCCTGAAGAGAATCTTCGTAGAATTAGAATTGTAATTTATTTGGAAATTTTTAATTATGAAGTCAATTATATTCCTGGATATACTAACTTTCTTGCTGATACTCTTACCAGGCCATAATGCTATGGACCAGCGGGAGTTCGAGCAAATTAAAAAAATTCACGAAGAAATGAAAAGGCAGGAGGCCTTTACTGAAGTCGGCCCAAAAAAGGCCGCAAAAGCGAATGCTACAAACGTAGCTCTTCGTCCGGGACCGCCATGGTGAAAAACCTAGTCCCCGGGATAGACAGTCCCAAGGTGGCGAACAGCCAGAACCTTCAGGCAAACAGCCAACAGGGGGGAGACCCCAAAGCAGCTGCCCAACAGGCAGTCCAGAGAGGACCCAAGAAATTGGTTCCTTTCTAGAACAAAACCTACGCCAACACCATGGTGAAGAATTGGTACAACCAAGACCTTAAAAGAAATGACAAGGATGCTTGGGACAAATTTAATGGCTGTTACAGAGCCATGCAGTCAAACGACTTGAAGGGTGCTAGCTTCTGGCTTTCTCAGATCGAGAAGCAGTTCCTAGCCGAAAAAAGCGAAAGCTGCACATCATAATGCCAAACTCCATGAACTACGGCAGATGGCCTTCCAGATGATTGCATATAGTGCTACATCCAGGTCACCAGCTTTAGTCTCTAAAGAGAAAGACCTCTTCCAGGGACATAGTACAAAACATAAAGAACTGCGGGAGATCCTGCGTCAGATTGATAGTCATGATCTGGTCAATTTCCGGATCCCAGACATACTACATCTGTACCAGGCTATGTCCATTGAGAATGAGCGCCTTCAGTGCATGGAGACTGAGGATATGGTGCAAAGTATGATTACGATGTACCAGCAACAGATTATAGATGAAGCCCGTCTCCTGGCCTATTTCAAATGCCTTGATGATTCTGAAATCACTCAGTTTTTTGAGGGACGGGAGATAGTTTATTCACCTAACGGATACACTCACCTGGTTTGTTGTTTCCAGGAAATTGCTAACATGAAACTGCAGATCGCCAAAGGATTTGTGCATGAGGTGTTCATTTCCACCTCCGAAAAAGAACTTTATGAGTCGACTATCCCAGAGATCTGCTGGGAAGCAGCGGTCGCTCATTCGTCCAGGTTCCAGGCGATGTTTCGTTTCAGAGTTTGGAGTGTTTGGGAAGAGAAGAGATATGTCAAGTCCTTCCCATCTTACCAGCTTTGGGAGCTCCACCGTCTCGAAGGTGATCCAGGATTGCAGTTTTCCCTATTCAAAAAGGGGATGTTCCATGAAGCCAAGGAACGTTATGGTGCGGCCCGGGAGTTTTTCTCTGAAGCCCTGAAGCTGCATCAGTGTGATGCTATGATTTCCTGCAGCGGCAAAGTGATTCTGGCCAACTATCTTCTCCATAGAAGGCCAGTAGACGACAACTGTGTTCCTGCTCTTTTGTAGGAATTCCTTGCAAGCATGACCCTGGGGCCAGTCGGTCAACAAGCCAGGGATGATATTGAAACTGAAGACCTCCCTATGACCGGTCTTCAGATTGATGCTGGAAGCGAGGTGGGCCTATGAAGCGCAGGCTCACGCAGAAGGATGTTCTTAGACGCTACCGGAAACGGGTGGGCTGGCGTCTGCCAAAAAGAAGAAAGGTGGCACTCAGTCCTGTGCCAGAAAATGAACCAATGCAAGTTTCGCCTCCTCCACAATCTCCTCCTTCCGTGGCAGAGACGGATTACACAATTGCTGCTGCTTCACCCTTGGAAAGAAGAATCCAGGCTTGGGAAGAAGCTGAAAGAGCCTACAGAAATTGGTCCCCACCTCGGGGAGTACCTCAATATTGGTCTCCACCACGTGGAGAGTCTCTATCTACTTCTACTTTTGATAATTGGGATGGATGGTGGATTTCTATTTAGGAGGACCCCATTTTTGCGGACCCTACAATCATCTATAGTAGGGAGCATGGAGACACCTCACGAAGCAATGATCGTGACCCTCCACCAACTCAGTGACAGGTGGAAGATTCGTTCTCATCCAGAACGAATAATACCAAGATGATGGTGACTGCGCACCAACTGATCGTGATGGCGGGTCAGCAAAGAGATAAGGCAGAATCTTTTCTCACTTATTGAGAGAAGACTGTTGACACCGGTAGCCCTAACCAGCTAAACCGGTTAATATCATCCCTTCAGCCTATATATAGATGGGCTTATGTTTGTGGAAGGGCAACGAAGTTTGTAATACTTTCCTTTTGTGTGCTTTGAGAGTGTTTGTTCTTGTTCTGTTTGTTGTTTTGTGTGCTTTCCTTCCGTTTGTAAATACTCACTGGTAATGGGCTTGTAGGAGTTAGTAGAGTTATTCTAGCGTGTAGTGTTATAGTGTGCGGGCGTTCCTTACCCGCCAGGTTGATAGAATTTTCTATGAAGAATTTCGACGTCATCTTAGGCATGAACTGGCTGAAAGACAGTTGTGCCACAATAGATTGTCGTAGAGGGAGTGTATCTTTTAATATCCTAGGCATGGACCGATTTACCCTAGTCAGATCAGTGGCAACCCAACAAGAAGAAGAATAAATATCAGCGGCTATGGAAGAAGTTCTAGTTCCGAAGGTAGTTGAAGAGTTCATTGATGTATTTCCCGAAGAACTTCCAGGTTTACTCCCGGTTAGAGAAATTGAGTTCAGTATAGAATTGGCACCTGGAACTCGACCGATATCAGATCGAGTTTACAGGATGACAGATTCCGAGCAGGCCAAGGTGTATCAGCACATAGAGGAACTGAAGGCGAAGAAGTTTATTCGAGACGACGAATCACCATGGGCAGCACTAGTGGTACTTGTAGGGAAGAAGGATGGGTCATCAAGATTGTGCATTGACTACAGAAAGCACAACGCGACAACAGTAAAGAACAAGTACCCATTACCTAGAATCGATGACTTGTTTGATCAGTTGAGCAGAGCAAGAGTTTTCTCCAAGATAGATCTTCGGCCAGGGTATCATCAAGTTAGAGTTCGAAAGGAGGATATTCCCAAGACAGCATTCAGGTCGAAGTACGGGCATTATGAATTCCTAGTTATGTCGTTCGGCTTGACCAATGCTCCAGCAATATTCATGGATTTGATGAACCGCATCTTTATGCCATACTTAGATCATTTTGTCGTTGTGTTCCTCGACAACATTCTTGTATACTCAGCTAGTGAAGAAGAGCATGAAGATCACCTCAGAAAAGTGTTACAGGTTCCGAGAGAACCAATTGTACGCCAAGCTCAGCAAGTGTGAGTTCTGGACGGATCATATTTCATTCTTGGGACACATCATATCAGGAGCTGGAGTAGCAGTGGATCCCAAGAAGGTAGAAGCAGTAGAGAGTTGGCCAGTACCCAAGACCGTAGCAGATGTACGAAGTTTCTTGGGATTGGCAGGATATTACAGCAGGTTTATATCGGACTTTGTAAGACTTTCAGCACCCATGACCCGCTTGACACGGAAGGATATGCCATTCACCTGGTCGGCAGAATGCCAGGCATCATTTGAGAGTTTGAAGCTGAAGTTGATATCAGCACCTATTCTTACATTGCCAGTTGGACCCGGAGATTTTACCGTTTATTGTGACGCATCGGGAAAGGGACTTGGGTGCGTCCTCATGCAGCATGGAAAGGTGATAGCATATACATCTAGGCAACTTTGAGACCATGAGAAGATTAATTATCCAACTCATGACTTGAAATTGGCAGCAGTAGTATTTGCTTTGAAGCTATGGAGACATTACTTGTACGGTGATCGAGTGGACATGTACACAGACCACAAAAGTCTGAAGTACATCTTTACTCAGAAGGAACTGAACATGAGGCAGAGAAGATGGTTGGAGTTGATCAAGGATTACGACGTAGAGATTCAGTATCACCCAGGCAAGGCTAACGTGGTAGCAGATGCTCTCAGCAGGAGAGACGGCCCATTTATGTTGACATCACGAAAGCATATCTTAGAAGACCTTCAGGAGATGGGCATCGAGGTTATACTTCCTAGTGATGTAAAAATTCTGGCAAGTCTACAAGTTCAATCCGACTTAGTAGACAGGATCAAGGCAGCTCAGGCCCAGGATCCAAGGATTCAGAAGCTCAGGGCAGAATGTGAGTCAGGACTCAGAAAGGAGATAAAAATTCGCGAAGATGGTACACTTAGATTTGGATCACGCCTATGTGTGCCTAGTGGAGACATCAGACAGGAGGTTATGACAGAAGCCCACAGTTCTCAGTATTCTATACACCCTGGAGGGACCAAGATGTACTAGGATATCAAGCAGCACTTCTGGTGGAACGAAATAAAGAGAGAGATAGCTAGATTCGTTTCACGTTGCTTGATATGCCAACAAGTGAAGGCAGAACAACAGAGGCCAGCTGGATTATTGTAGCCACTTTCCATTCCAGAATGGAAGTGGAAACATATCATAATGGACTTTGTGACCGGTTTACCAAAATCACCAAGTGGTAAAGATGCTATTTGGGTGATAGTGGACCAGCTTACAAAGGTGTCACATTTTCTTCCCTTCAGAGTAGGGCAATCTACAAAAAAGTTGGCAGATTTGTATATGCAACAGATAGTCAGGCAGCATGGGATCCCTGTCAGTATTGTGTCATACAGAGATACCCGCTTTATATCACATTTCTGGAAGAGTCTACATCATAGTCTGGGTACCAAGTTGAGATTTAGCACGGCTTACCATCCACAAACGGACGTACAATCAGAAAGGACAATTCAGACTTTAGAAGATATGTTGCAAGCTTACACCTTAGATTTTGGAGGGTCTTGGGAGAGCCACCTACACTTAGTTGAGTTCTCATACAACAACAGTTATCAAGCCAGTATCCAGATGGCGCCATTTAAAGCACTATATTATAAGAAGTGTAGGTCGCCACTGGCATGGGATGATAACGGGAAGAGAAAGATACTAGGCCCAGAAATGATTGTTCAGACGGTTGAAGTTGTTAAGAGAATTAGAGAGCGACTTCGAGTTGCGCAAGATCGACATCGACATTGGGCGGACCAGCATCGTAGGCCGCTAGAATTTTCTGTTGGGGACCACGTGTTCTTGCGAATCTCACCTACTCGTGGGGTCATTAGATTTGGTGTTCGCGGAAAGTTGAGTCCGCGTTACGTGGGCCCATTTGTTATTCTTGATAGGATAGGCGATGTTGCTTATCGTTTGTCCCTTCCACCTTCGTTACGAGAGGTGCATGATGTGTTTCATGTATCCCAGTTGCGTAGATATGTATCGAACCCAAGCTATATCCTCGATCACTCTGAACTGGTTGTTGGTACCAACCTGTCTTACGAGAAACAGCCTGTGTCTATTTTGGACCGAAGGGAGAAGATACTCAAGAACCTAACAATTAGCCTTGTTCGTGTTGCTTGGGGTCATCACTCCTTGGAGAGTCAACGTGGGAACGTGAGGATAATATCCGATCACGGTACCCGTACCTATTTGACTCACAATGTATATTTCTTTCCGTGTACCTTGATTGTCTTGATTCTTCATACTTATCACCCTATGAGTAGAAATTACTTAATGTCGTAGATTGATAATTATAGATATCTCACTTGCTATTTGACATTGTAAAATACCTGCTTGCTCAATTGCTTGTACTTAGATTAGTCTAGCTCTGATATTTCTGTCCTGTTTGGATCTGAAATTCCGAGGACGAAATTTTTCTAAGGAGGGTGGAGATGTCACTCCCCGTTCCCAGAATACGTATTTTCATACGAGTACTGCTTGAATGTATTTATTTAATATTTATCATGCATTTGTTCTGTATTTAACTTTTTTAATTTTGCGTATTTTATTTTTTGCTCTTGGTTTATTTGTTCATGTTAAACCAATTTGGTTTAGCTTGGTTCACCATGATAAGGAGTGGATGGCCTAGATCTTGTAGGAGGGAATGGAGGGTGGAGATTTACTTGGGCTTGATATTAATACTATTTTACTTTTCTCTCTCTTCATTACTCTCATTTACTTCTTCTTCAACCTCCATTACTCTCCCACTAACCTAGAGAGCTAGGCAAGTACAACTTGTTTCATGATGAATCTCAATCTTTGCTGTTCCATTGTCTTCCTCATGAGATTCTAAGATACTTTAGTACTTAGCATTTTTGTTTTCCATGGTTCATTTCGTGTAGATCTAAATTCGTTATATTTTTGGAATTCTTGGGTTTTGATCTATTAAGTCTTATTATTTTTAAGTTGGGATTGTTCCATGTTGTAGAGAACTTCGTTCTACCCCATTTTGACCTATGGAAGTTCAGATTTGGGCTTGGAATGAAGGATTTATGGAGCTTGGAAGCAATGGCTTCCATGGTCCTGTTCTCGAAAATTAGAGAAGAACGTTACTTTAGCCGTATGGCTTTCATGCGGCAAAGTTTCTCGAGCCGCATGAGACTCCTCTCCTCTCCTCTCAGCCGCATAGGCTTGGACAGCTCTAGCCGCATAGGCTTTGGCGATTTTGGCCGCTTGAACTTTACTTTTCCAGCCGCATAAACGGAACTTTTTCTCAGCCGCATGGCTGGGTTGGTTTTCAGCCGCATAAGCTCATGATTCACTAGAGCCGCATGAGACTCGTCCCCTGGCCGCATAAGGCCCGAACTCCTCTCGACCGCATAAGACTCCATTTCCCCTGGCCGCATAAGGCCCGAACTCCTCTCGACCGCATAAGACTCCATTTTCCCTGCCGCATATAACTGTTTTCTCGAGCCGCATGTATTTTACTTTTCTTAGCCGCATGAATTTTTTCTCAGCCGTATGAGCCCATACTTCCTGGCCGCATAAGATGTGTATCCATCTGCTGCCGCCCATAGTGCCCTTTGGCCGTTCCTTGTCCCGAATTGATATTAATTGTTACCTTGACTAATAATTGATCATGCGTTCCTAGTTGGAACTAAGAGACTGGCTAGTCGTCTTATTGAATTGAATGAGACACGTTCATGTATGAATCAGGAACCATTGCGATCGATTAGCCGATCCGGACATTGGCAAATGGACACATGTTGACTCCCATTTTTCTGCAAAAGCAGCATGTGCATCTTGCAGTCAAGACATGATTATTCCGTGGTTAGGATTGATTGTTGCATTACGCTATGTAAGACCTACAACTTAGCCGCACGGGCATCGTTGCAGAGTTGTGCATATCATACCCTGTACGGAAGTACTCATTCTGAATGACCATGATCCACAGCATGGAATTTCAATCAACATAGGGGATATTAAGCTAAATAAAAAATAACGATTGCATGGAGAGAACGGATTTCTGAGTTCTTACATGGCAGCCATCTTCGGGACGATTAGTGTCCCGACATGCCGGCTAGTTCCCACAGATACTGCAAATCTGCCACGCGGGCTGGGAGTGGTATCTGCCTATATTGTTATATATATATTGATGACGAGCGTCCCGCTGGAACTCGTCTAATTCATGATTGGCGCAATTGATTATTGGATAGACTAGCCTTGTTTGTACATAGTAAGAACTGAGGAATCCCTTATTGCATTAATTGCAGGACAACTTGGAACTTATAGTAGCAAGCCGTAGTAGTTGCATGGCCGCTTAAATTGATTTGTCTGTGCACTGTATCTACTCTGTTAACTACTGAGGAGAGAAGAACGTCAGGACATGACGGGTCAACTTCTGTCCTTATTTGGTTGGGAAGTTGGCTTGAAGTATCGTGATATTGTGCGAACCCAGTAGCGAGCAGAGATCTATTTATCATATTCTTAACTCTTATCACTGGTTCTAATTCACCTTATCGTGCTTCCTTGCGGTACTTGCTATTAGAGGTCTAACCTCTCTAGTTTTGCATGGCCAGATTTAGAGCCAGCTCCCGAGGACTCTGCTTACTTCCACCTCCAAGATGGTCAATACTAGAGGAATGATCGCCGGAGGACACGAGTGGGTTCCTTGCTTCCCTGCTCGTTTTACTATTTACTTTACTTTTTGCCGTTTGGCACCGACATGTTAGTCGGATTGTCTTATACTTACTTTTGCATAATTGTAACTAAATCAGACTGCAGCTGATAACAATTGTACATACCTTACTATATCATCTGGCTATGTTTTGTATATCCAGATCTCAAGAACATTTTGACTGAGCGTTTGGGACGCCTTACTGCTTTATCTTACATGTTCTCTATTATTGCTTCTTGTTTGAAAGATTGAGACAATAGATGTTGAGTAACCCTAGTAAGACTTTCATGTAGTATACACCCCCTCATCTTTTAGACAGCATTGATCGTATTATACGGTATTCATCTACCCGTAATACGTAGCTGGCTGAGTCATTCCCCCGCTCTCCGGTATTCTGCTTCTGGGACGTGACAGACCTCGTCCTCCTCGTTCGGCGATCGACTCCCGACCCCCTCCTCCTCCGCTGTCATCTCCGGCCAAACCCCCTCCTCCTCCCTTGGCGACCCACCCCCTCTTCCTTGCTCCGGCGAATCCAACCCTCCCTCTTCCTCCTCCTCGAACACACTCCAGCAACCCCCTTCCTCTTTCTCCTCCTCAAACACTCCGACGATCCCCTCCCTAAGCTCCGGCGAACCCTATCCCCTCCCCCCTCTCTGACGATTGGTGGTGCAGTCCGACGACTTGGACGACGACTCCGACCTCGACCCTCCCTTCTCATTGTGGATTTCGACCGAAACTTTGTTATAGTGGTTAAGACAATCGTTGCCCAAAGTGACTTGACCATGTATGTCAATCACCTTCATGAACAAGTAAGTTCCATAAAAAACTAGAACAATCACTTACTGACGCTGCATCGGTACACAACTGTTTGTTACAATTTGGATGCACCTAAACCTCACAGAACCAAAACCTCAACCTCTCATAGAATATTTTTGAGACAGTCTCGATTAGCACGTACAAAGGACCGGTTCATCGTTAGAGAGAACTTACATAGAAGATTAGTCCTTGGTCAGCTATATGGACATGAACAGTTTGTAGCATAGAATATAAAGAAGGTTATAACCCTTGGATCCGATAAGACTCAACCAATTGTAAGCCCCAGTCACTTCAGTTCCTATGTAACCCATGACCCCTAAGTAGGGGTGAGCATTATTCAGTTTTGGACCGAAAATTGAACCGAACTGATAAGAGATTCGGTTCGGTTTAAAAAAAATTCGGTTCGATTTCGGTTTTGAAAATACTAAATTTTTTTTTCGGTTTCGGTTTTGGATTTCGATTTCGGTCCAAAACCGAATATATATATATATATATATATATATATATATATATATATATATATATATATATATATATATATATATATATATTAAAAGAAAGCGCAAAAAAAACCGAAAAATCAAATAAACCGAAAACCGAACCGATTTAATTCGGTTCAGTTTGATTCACTTATGGGCTAATTTGGTTCAGTTTCGGTTTTGCTTATTCGGTTTCCGGTCCAATTCGGTTTTCGATAATTCTGTTCGGTTTGAACCGAATTAAGCAAATGCTCACCCCTACCCCTAAGTGGCAAACCACATAACCGATCACATCTGACCGATGTTAACAATGCTTCACTTTACACGCTAAGGCCCATGTTGTCATGTTTCAGATCCAAAATACGGAGAACATGGATGTAGCTCGGCCAATTATGTATTACGAAGTACAAATATACCTTACTATGCGGTCGCAATTGTAAAGATAATGGAGTTAGCTACAATCCAACAGTCCCTTAAGGTCCACAGAATTATATTTTCAATCTATCACAAAAGAAGACCCAATAAATTACAAATATGAATAAAAACAAGACGTCTCAGTGCTAAACATGCAAGATCAAGAAGCTAGTACGTAGTACAAAAGACGATAAGCCAGCAATATATACATAATACGAGATATATAGTCTAGTTGCAATCATGCTCTTGGGACGTTGTCTTCCGGGTGACCGTCATCAAGAACGAGATATTGTAGATCCTCAGGCTCTACTACGAGATCTGACCAATGCAGAATCAGAGGAGTCAAAATTTCAAATAGCAAGTACCACCAAGGAAAGTCTAAAGTAAGCTAAAAACGACAACAAAACAATACAACCGAATGTAATAAAACAATTACACAAACTAATAGCATAGATCCGTAGCCTATCGATATAGCATCGATCTATCTCTAAATTTGAGTTGTCAAGTGAGACGGACAAGACGGATCTGACCCGAAGTTGTGTGGGCCGGACCGGGCCTATCAGGCCCATGTATTATAGTGGGCCGGGTTGGGCCTAAGGGTGAAAATATGAGTTCGATCCAAAACGTGGCCCATGCATGGCACGGTGGGTTTCAGACTGGCCGGATCGGACCGGGTCTCGAATGGTATTGATGGTGGTGGTTGTGACGGTGTTGGTGAATATCATGACTGTATTAGTTTACAATAGTTTGCGGTATCTGCTTGCTTAATATAGTATGTAAGTCCAAACTCCAGACTTGATTTCCCTTACCTATGAAATAAAGTATGGAGTATGCTTGCATGACTCGTGGAGTCCAAACATAATTCACTATCTGCTCGTTAACAGCGCTATGTAAGTTCAAACTCCAGACTCGAGCAAGCATGCATTTAGAAAGACATGAAAGATATGTGCACAAACGCAAACACATGAAAGATATAATTGTATGTGCACAAACGCAAACACATGAAAGATATAAGGCCTCGTTTGGTTCGCGGAATGGAAGGAAAAAGAAATCAATTCCTTGTCATTTCATTTCCTTTGGAAAACTTTAATTTCCATTAATTTTTCTTTCCGATGTTTGGCAATGCCAAGGAATTTGGAAAGGAAAGTGAATACTTCAATGTGGGAAAGTGATTCCTTGCTTGGATGGATGGAATCACTTTCCCCTATAATTTTTCTTCCATTGGGAATCACTTTCCTTTCCTCCTCAATTCCTTGGACACCCAAACATAAAAAAGTAATCACTTTCCTTTCCCAACCAGGAGATTCCGCGAACCAAACGAGGCCTAATTGTATGTGCACAACTGTGTCCTGCCGGGCCGAGCCTCAGGTCGGATCGGGACGATCGTGGGCTTCGGGCCGGGTCGGCTCGGGTCTCTCTTATGAGTCGAGATATGAGATCCAACACGTTCCGATATACTGGATCAAGTCAGTCCATGTCCAAGATTATTCGGACCGGACCGACACATAGGCTATATACTCGGGCCGGCCTGAGCCAGCCCGGGCTAATTGATGTTGGTGTTTTTGCCTTTAGACTAGGAAAGATAGTCCCACATCGACTACACCAAATGGTGAGTATCTCAATATAATGCATTGCTTGTGTTGAGGTGTGCACGTGAGGTGTGGTGGGGCACAAGTGTGTGCCATGTGGGAGTATTTTTCTAGAAGAAAAAATGATTAATTCCAACAAGGATGCAAGTTAATTTTTGTTGTGCGGACTCGGACTCGGACACGGACTCCAGGTTGTCTCGTGCATGCATGAGAGTGTTCGGGGGGTAGGCGTGGACTGGCACACTACTATGCTGATTATGGGATGATCTAAAATATCAAACTCTATTTTTGAGTATTGGTATTTTAGTCCCACACCGGATAGGAGAAAATGTGAAGTCTCACTCCACTCTATAAATAGAGCCCCTTGGCCTCCTTTGGAAGATGCACCAAGAAGAGAGTTAAGGGAGTTCATAAAGTCCAGGAAGCCCGTTCAAGTCGCAAATATTGACTTACGAGCGTTCCAGAAGTTCTTCGTGAACTTGCTGGTTCCTGGAAGCAGATCGTGGTGGGACGAATCTTGCTTTGAGCAACGGTGATCTTAATCACCCCAGCAAGAACCTTTCCTCTTCTTCTTTCTTCTTTTTTCTCTGAGTTGTAACTCAGTTCTGTCCGTCAGCAATTGCGATTGCGATTGCGAGAAAGAACGTGAGATTTATTTTCTGATTATTGTTGCTTTTGTAATCAGATTTATATTATAGTGTTCCACGTGAATCTCGAGAATAATTAGAAGGGGAACATTTGTTTGAACCTCTGATCTCGACATCTAGTTCTACCATCTTTGATCAAGCCTCGGGACTAACAATCTCAAAGCAAGATCCTTGTAGATGGAGAACAGTCGTGCGAAACTTCTGGATACAAGTTTCAACAAACTTGAGAAGTTCGACGGGGATCATTACAACTCTTGGAAGAGGAAGGTATGCATGAATCTGCAACTGGCAGAGGTGGACTATGTTCTGACAGAACCAGAACCAGAGATTCCAGACGAGGATGATGCTACTTTTCGGGCAGTTGCGATTACAACCGCAAAGCAGAACAAATAGAGGAGAGACAACAATCTCTGCAAGCTGATGATTTTGAACTCTATGGAGGATACTTTGGCGGAGTCATACAACAAGATGGACCATGCTAAGGTCATCTAAGAGTCTCTAGAGAAGCATTATCAGGCGGATGAGAACCGCAACAAGATCCATGTGACTGAGAAGGTCTGGAACATACGATTTGAGCACGACAAGGCGATGTTGCCTCAAGTCAAGGAGTTCCTCAAGTTACGTCAAAAACTTAAGGATGATAGCATGCCACTTGTCGACGCTTTTGTCGTAGTGGATATAGTTGCCAAGCTTCCGTCAGGATGGAGCAGTTTTATCTCGGACATGCACATGAATCAGCCTGGATCAACTACTTCACAACATCAATGTTAGAAATGAGTTGATGGCTAAAAACAAATTGGATACGTTGTCCAAACAGTTGGCAGAGGCCAACTTGGTGCATGCAGGGACTCCAAGGGGAAGCATAAGGTTTCTCACAACCAGAAGAAGAAGGACTTTAACCATCTGAAGGTGAAGTCAACTTCATTCAAATCAAATCCAAAGCCCAAGTCAGATGTGACTTGCTTCAATTGTGAAAAGAAGGGCCACTATCGCATAGACTGCAGATCAAATTCCAAACAGATAGAGCAAGGTGAGCCTAACAAGGTTGTCATGATTGTGCAGGTTGCCACGGCTGTTGTTGACACCGACTGGTGGGTGGACACGGGTGTATCCTGCCATGTTTTCTCTAATAAGGAGTTGTTTACCACATACAAGCCTACATCTAAGAAGGTTATGGTGGCGGACCAGACACAAGCTGAAGTACTGGGGACATAAACAGTGGTACTGAACCTGACTTCGAAAAAGTCGCTGACGCTTCAAGATGTGAAGCATGTACCGGTGATAGCCAAGAACCTGGTATCTGGAAGTCTGCTATGTAACGCAGGCTTGAGGATGGACGTCAATGCTGGACAGATAGTGATGTCCTACAAAGGAACATACTTCGGAAAAGCTTATTGTATCGAAGGGATATTCAAACTTTAACTTGTAACTCCTACAAAAATGATTAATGCAGTTTCTTCTTCTTGTTTTTCTCTTGAGTTATGGCACAATAGACTAGGACATATTTATTGTAAAAGAATAAACAAAATGTCTAGTGTAGGAATTATCTGGGTAAGGAGGTAGAGAAGTGTGAGGTTTGTGCATAGACAAAGATCACTAGAAAATCGTTCAAACGGGTGAATCGAAGTACAGATCTTCTGGAGTTGGTACACTCAGATATCTGTGACTTCAGACAGTTCTTCACAACGGCCAAGATGAAGTATTCTATTACATTCATCGATGACTACTCGAAGTACGTGTTCGTCTATCTACTCAAGTCTAAAGACGAAGCATTCAAAAAGTTTAAGGAGTTCAAGGTTGAGGCTGAACGTCAAATTGGGCAACAACTTAAGAGACTCAGAAGTGATCAGGACGGAGAGTACAGGTCTATTGAATTTGCATCGTTCGACAAAGAACATGGAATTGTCAATGAGACAACTGCTCCTTATTCTCCTCAATCAAATGGAGTAGCTGAAAGAAAGAACATGACATTGACAGAGATTATGAACTCAATATTGTTGACTGCAGGTCTTCCAAACTGCTTATGGAGAGAATCTGCGTTAACGGCTACGTTCATTCTGAACAGAGTGCCGTACGCAGGTTCCAAAGTCACTCCTCATGAACTCTGGTTCAAAGTCAGACCCAACTTGAACATCATTTGAGTGTGGGGGTGCCTGGCATATATGAAGCTTCCGGACTTGAAGATTCAGAAGCTTGGGACAAGGACTACAAAAACGATCTTCTCGTGGTATGTTGAGAAAAGTGATCCTCGGAGGTTTCTTGATGTTGAAACCAAACAAATCATTGAATCTCGCGACGCCAAATTCTTTGAAGATAAATTTGCGAGGCACAAGAACATTGTTATCACGGACATTCTGGAGAATAATGTGAGTGCACAGGCGGCTATCACTTCCAAAGAAGATGCAGTCCAAGAAAAAGAAATTGTCATACCAGAGACAATTGTTGAACTAGAACTCGTAGAACCTATATCTAAGCGGGTGAGGAGACAGAAGGACTTCGGAGATGAGTTTGTCACTCTCCGATCCCGATATACGTATTATTTCATGAATCCTGTACATGGTATCCTATATTTAGCATGTACATAATTTTATTTATTATTTATTAATGGTTGCATGTAGCCATTAAGTATGTCATTAGTGGAATGGTTAGAGCATGTTTAGAGATTAGGGTTTTCTTAAGCCAACCCAACCCTACTATATATATTCTCTTCCTTTTCTCTCTTCTCATAACCTTTCATTCATTTTCCTCAACCACCACCATTAGGCAAGTACAACTTACTCAAAAGTGAAGATTTATGCATTTTTCATGCTTGATTTTTTTCTTTGATATTATTTGTCTATATTGTTCTTCTCATCATCTTCTACAAGTTTAGTACTTGGTATTTTCGGTTTTGATGGATGGATTCTTGTAGATCTAAGTTTATGTCATTTTCTGTTTTTCTTGGTTTTGATCTATTAAACTTGCTTGTTTTCAAAATCTAGTAGTTCCATGTGGTAGAGCAATTTATTTTACCCATATTTGACATTTGAAAAGTTAGATTTTATTTTATTTTGACCGAGTTGTGCAAGTTTGAAGTTCATGGTTCCCTGGCCATCTTTCTTGGATTTTGGAAAAGATGAGCAGTCTGGCCGCATGAGTCTTTGGCCGCATGTAGTCTTTGGCCGCATGAAGTTTGACCGCATGAGTCTTTGACCGTATGAGTCTGGTCGCATGCAGTTTGGCCGTATGTAGTCTTTGGCCACATGCAGTTTGGCTGCATGAGTCTTTGGCCGCATGAGTCTGGTCGCATGCAGTTTAGTCGCATGTAGTCTTTGGCCGCATACAGTTTGGCCGCAGGAGTCTGGCCGCATACAGTTTGGCTGTATGTAGTCTTTTGCCGCATGCAGTTTGGCCGCATGTGTCTTTGATTGCATGAGTTTGGCCGCATGAGTCTGGTCGCATGAGTTTGGCCGCATGGAGTCTGGCTGCATGAGTCTGGCCGCATGAGTCTTTGGACGTATTAGTCTGGCCGAATGAGTCTTTGGCCGTATGAGTCTGGCCGCATGACCCCTCGGCCGCATGTGTCCTGCGAACCGCATGTGTCCCGCAGACGATAAAAACCCTCGGCCGCATGCGTCCTTGTGTCTTGGTCCTCATTCCTGTCTGACCACCTATGCGAGTGCTAGATAAACCTATGTGTGTACTAAGGTACAATCTATGTGAGCACCGAGGTGCTATCCTATGTGCTAAGTGTTCCTACATGATGTCTTCTAGTACACCCAAGAATCCAGCATTTACATAACGAATGATCGGTAGCAATGACGTGGTATGTGTTGTGTGTTGCTTTACACCAAGAAGGGGTACATACGTATGACTCTATGAGCCAGTACGGATCCCTTCTTGGGATGCTTGTACATTGTACGACATCTAGGGGAGTGAGCATGTGACTACGACATGTGAACTCCGAGGATAACCTAGGGATTAACTAGGCGACTAACTTGGTAGATGCATTGGATGGAAAGAATCCCGAGATCGTGCCATACTAGTCACCCCAGATCCAGTTCTGACGTGTCAGGTTGGCCGCCACGAATATGGTTTCATTCGCTTTTATCAGATGACTATATCCGACTTCTACGAGCTATGTGTTATATGTTTTAGCGCGGTAGCCCTCCGGGGGACCGGTGCATAATCAATGTGCTATATGTCTAATGGTTTGGCTAGCCCTGCTGGGTTGACACGATCTGATGATTCCTTTTAATCAGTATCGCGGGGATAACTCCGCCAAATATAAAAAGTCGCAGGAATGAATGGCCGCTTGAAAAATGACTTGACTGTGCCTTGTACCTTCCGTTAGTAGCCGAGGGACATGGACTGTCATGGTGCGTGGTCCAACCCATGTCCTTGTTTGGTTGTTGGGTTGGTTTATCGTGCTATGACAGGCTGTGGACCGAGGTTACGACCGGAAGCCTTTATTATTACTAGTATTATTATTTTATGCTTGGGTTTTATCTCATTCTTTTGTGCTTCCTTGTGGTACTTGTTATTCGGGGCTGACCTCGCTGATTTTGTTTGGCCAGATCACGTAGCAGAGTCTGAGGATCCGACCTTCCTTTCTGACGTCAATGGTGCATACTAGGAGCATGGCTGGCGGGGGACTTGAGTGGGTTTCTTCTCTACCACTCTAGTTTTCATCCCTTATGTTCTGACGTTTAGCCACCGACACCTGTTTAGCCGGTTAATCTAGATATTTTTTCTTTTGCATAATTGTAATTAAATCAGACTGCAGCTGAATATGATTATGTACCTATGACTCTCTGGGCTAGCTAACTTATAAAGCTAGATCCCCATGATCATTTTGATGAAGCGTCGGGGACGTCTTACTGCTTTATCTCATATATATGCTCATTAATTGATATTTTCTTGCTTTGAATGATTGAGACATAGATGCTCTGTGAGAGTATAGGAGACTTGATTATAGCATGCACCCCCTTGTCTCTTGAGAGCCACGATCGCCGTATGACGTTTGCATACCTCATATGGAGTAGCTAGCCTAGTCCGTCTCCGTATTCCGGTACTGGGGCGTGACAAGGTTTTATTGGTGGCCCATGCAGGTCTGATTTTCAGACTTGAGGGATGTTACTATTATAGGAGTCTCAATCAAAATTTGTTCCCTTTGAATCTCTTGTCTCGATTTCTCTTTTTTCACCTTGATTGATAACCTAAATTGTAACCTCGAATCTTTCTCGTCCTGTTATTTGATATCATGTATCTTTCCCAATAGGGGTACTTCTTTCTCAGTAGCTGGCAAGGCCAACATGGAGGAACGTCCAGTAGAGCATGGCTCGATGGGGCAGCAGCAGGAAATAATACCTTCTCCTGACCAGGTCTGAATGAAAGTGATATCAGAGCCAGTAGAACCGCAGGTTCTAGAAACTCCTGCACCCCCAGCGGTACCGACAGCGACGACGGTACCTGATGATGTAGCACTCCTGGAGGTCATCCGAGGATTTCTGGTCACTCAGCAGCGTCAGGTGGCAGCCCATCAGCAACAACAGACCCAGCAGCATGAACATAATGTTCTACGAATCAGGGGTTATAATTAGCCCTTGCGAGGAGTATGTCAGGAATGATTCAGGAGCGTCGGGGAGGTTTTGTCGACTTAACCCGAGATACTTTGACGGTACGGAGGATGCCATCACGGCGGATGCTTGGCTTCAGGATATTGAGGCCATATTGACGCAGCTAAGGTCCCAGCAGAAGATAAGGTTGACCAAGTCAGACTGTTACTTCAGGATCTCGTCCGCGACTGGTGGGCATCGTAAGAGGTTGGAATAGGGCATCATATTCCTTGGGATAGCTTTAGTACCAGATTTAAGGCCAAATACTTTGGCGTGGTAGCACGGTATAAGCTACAATAGAGGTTTATCAGTCTCAAGCAGGCGGGTAAGACGGTGGATGGATATGCAGCAGAGTTCTGCAGACTGAGTAGGTTTGTACCAATGATGGTGGCTACAGAGACAAAGAAGGCTATGAGATTCCAGCAGGGATTTTATTTGGAGATTCTACAGCTAGTAGAAGGGCACGACTATCAGACTTTTGATGTTTTAATGGCAGCTCGGAGGTATGAACTCACCCAACAAAGGTGGACGACAAGACATGGGGGCCAGAAGAGGTCTCATCCCCAGAGTAGGGGCGGAGGGGCAGTGTAGAGAACATCGGCGCCAACACTTAGCATCCGTATTCATGAGTCAGGAGCACCGCGGAGGACGGCGGTATCAGAGATAACATCACCAGTTCGGCATCAGCAGCTGAGGAACCAGCAGCAGCGCCAGAGGGCGTCCATTGGATGTGCTTACTGCAGTAAGGGAGGGCACACTAGGGATGTGTGTCATTCAGCTAATGGGTTGTGCATGAGGTGTGGCAGTCCAGACCATAGGATTGCCAATTGTCCTATGATGCAGAGGCCAGGAGGGCTAGTTCATGAGTTTCCGGCGTTGCCAGCTCCGGGGACAGCACCGAACAGAGGACCAGCATTGGCCGTAAGGCCACTAGCCCAGCGTCTGCCGACGCAGGCTCAGATGTTTCACCAGGCACAGAACCAAGGAGGCCAGCAGAGGCCACAACAACAACATAGATAAGAAAGACAGTAGCATGGAGCTCAGTAAGGCCAGGGCCAGGCCTTCACCTTATCACTGGAGGATGCACTAGCTTCAGGCAACATGGTTGCAGGTAATGTTTCTGTTACCTCTTTTCCTGCAGTAGCATTATTTGATTCGGGGGCTACCTACTCTTTTATATCTGCACGATTTGCGACACGTATTGGATTGGAGTTCGAGACATTGCCAGAAAGGATGAATATACTCACTGGTAATTGGCTCGTAGGAGTTAGAAGAGTGTGCTTAGCGTGTCCGGTCGTAGTGTATCGGCAATTATTGCTCGCATCTTTGATTGAGTTCCCTATGGAAAACTTTGACGTTGTCCTAGGCATGGACTGGTTGAGAGACAGTCATGCGACGATAGATTATCGAGGAGGTAGGGTAGTGTTTAATGTACCTGGCGTTGAGGAGTTCGTCTTTGTTCGATCATTGGAGGATCGACCCAAGGGCATTGTTGCAGAAGCATTGGCAGAGCAGGAGCAGATTCCAAGAGTGGTCAAAAAATTTCTTGATGTATTTCTAGATGAGCTTCCGAGTTTACCACCGGTGAGAGATGTAGAGTTTTGCATTGAGTTAAATCCTGCAACGGAGCCTAAGGTCGACAGAGTTTACAGGATATCGCAGTCAGAGTTAGACAAGTTATACCAGCATAAAGAAGAACTGAAGACAAAGCAGTTTATCCGAGACAGTGAATCGCCCTGGGCAGCACCGATGATTTTAGTACCCAAGAAGGATGGATCGACGCGAATGTGCATTGATTATCGACAGTTGAATGCAGTAACAGTGAAGAACAAGTATCCGTTACCAAGTATTGATGACTTGTTTGATCAGTTGAGTAAGATCTGCGTCTTCTCTAAGATTGATCTTCGATCCAGATATTATCATGTGAGGGTCCGGGAGCAGGACATACCCAAGACACCATTTAGATCGTGATATGGACATTATGAGTTTCTGGTAATGCCCTTTGGACTAACTAATGCCCCAGCAATATTTATTGATTTGATGAATCGTATTTTTATACCCTATTTGGATAAGTTTGTAGTAGTGTTCATAGACGACATCCTCATCTATTCCAGCAATGAAGAAGAGCATAAGAAACATCTTCGGACAGTTTTGCAGACCTTGAGGGAGCATCAACTTTATGCGAAGCTTGGTAAATATGAGTTTTGGTTGGATCGTATTTCATTTCTGGGATACATTATTTCTGGAGCAGGAGTGTCAGTAGATCCGAAGAAGGTTGAGGCAGTAGATAATTGGCCAATTCCGAAGACGGTAGCAGAAGTGCATAGTTTCTTGGAATTGGTAGGTTATTACAGGAGGTTTGCGGCAGACTTCGCCAGGATTTTGGTACCCTTGACGCGTTTGACGCATAAGGATCTAGAGTTCGTTTGGTCAGCAGAGTGTCAGACATCATTTGAAGAGTTGAAGAAGAGATTAATCTCAGCCCCGATCTTGACACTTCCAGTAGGATCGAGAGGGTTTACAGTGTATTATGACGCATCCGGGATGGGACTTGGGTGTGTATTGATGCAGCATGGTAAGGTGATAGCATATGCATCTCGACAGCTTCGAGATCATGAGAAGAACTATCCGACCCATGACCTAGAATTAGCAGCAGTGGTGTTTTCGCTTAAGTTATGGAGGCATTATTTATATGGAGATCGAGTGGAAATTTATACTGATCATAAGAGCTTAAAATATGCATTCACCCAGAGGGACCTGAACATGAGACATAGAAGATGGTTGGAATTACTGAAGGACTTCGATGTGAATCTTCAGTATCACCCAAGCAAGGCTAATGTGGTAGCAGATGCCTTGAGCATGAGGGGTGGAGCATTCATTTTAACCTCGCAGAGGCATATTTTGGAAGATCTTTAAAAAATAGGAATTGAAGTGATCTTGCCACAAGATACAAGAGTTATGACCGGTTTGCAGATCCAGTCTACTTTAGTAGAGAGGATCAGAGCAGCCCAAGCAGAGGATCCGTGGATCTAGAAGCTTCGATCAGAATGTGAATTAGGTCTCAGAAAGGAGTTAGTAATCCATGAGGATGGTACACTTAGGTTCGAAAATCGTCTTTATGTACCCGGTGGAGACCTTTGACAGAAAGTTATGTCAGAGGCTCATAGTTCTCCTTATTCCATCCATTTCAGAGGCACAAAGATGTACCAGGATATAAAGCAATACTTTTGGTGGAATGGCATGAAGAGGGAGATAGCGAGGTATATTTCTAAATGTTTGGTATGTCAGCAAGTGAAGGCAGAGCAGTAGATACCAGTAGGATTGTTACAGCTGCTTCCTATTCCGGAGTGGAAGTGGGAGCATATCACAATAGACTTTGTGACCGGTTTACCTAGATCTCCGACCGGTCGAAACACAGTTTGGGTAATCGTGGATCGGCTCACGAAGGTTACTTATTTTCTTCCTTTTAGAGTAGGGAAGTCTACTGAACAGTTGGCAGAAATGTATATGAAGCAGATTCTGAGACAACATGGTGTTCCAGTCAGCACAGTATCAGATCGAGGCACACGGTTTACCTCACTTTTGGCGGAGTTTAAGTTTCAAAGTTTGGGTACCAAGTTGAGATTAAGTACATCCTATCATCCATATAGGACGGACTGTCAGAAAGAACCATTCAGACATTGGAAGATATGTTACGGGCTTGTACTTTAGGCTTCGGCAGAACTTAGGAAGATCATCTTCATTTAGTAGAGTTCTCTTACAATAATAGTTATCAGGCAAGTATATAGATGGCACCGTTTGAAGCATTATATGGAAGGAAATGCAGGTCCCTTCTGGCATGGGACGATGTGGGAGAACGAAAATTATTGGAACCATAGATGATCACGCAGACCGTAAAAACAGTCAAGTTGATCAGAGAGTCGCTTCGAGTTGCCCAGGACAGACACCGACACTGGGCAGATCAGCATCGTAGGTCTCTAGAGTTTGGTGTTGGTGACCAAGTGTTTATGCGAATTTTGCCTACTCGAAGTATCATCAGATTTGGAATTCGAGGAAAGCTTAGTCCGAGATACGTTGGTCTCTTTGATATTCTCGCTCGGGTAGGCGATGTTGCTTATCGTCTTGCCCTTTCACCTTCGCTACATAATATACATGATGTGTTTCACGTATCTCAGTTGTGTAGGTATGTCCCGGATCTGAGTCACATCTTCGATCATTCTGAGCTGGTCATCGATACCGACCTGACTTACGAGGAGCAACCCGTATCCATTTTGGATCGGCGAGAGAAGGTGCTCAAGAATCGGACTATTAATCTTGTTCGCATTGCTTGGGGCCATCACTCACCGGGGGAGTCGACATGGGAGCGCGAGGACGAGATTAGATCTCGATATCCACACTTGTTCGACTGAAAAGATATATTTATCCTTATGCCTTTATATGTTTAACTATTTTTATTGCACCCACTAGGTTGGATGATTGTTCTCTAAATACCTGTTAAAATTGATGAGATTGCATGCATAGTTAGCCTTGTAATTAGTATCTTGCTTGCTCTGATTTCTCCATCATGTCTTGGCAGAAACTTCGAAGATGAATTTTTTTTAAGGAGGGTAGAGATGTCACTCCCCGATCCCGATATACGTATTATTTCATGAATCCTGTACATGGCATCCTATATTTAGCATGTACATAATTTTATTTATTATTTATTAATGGTTTCATGTAGCCTTTAAGCATGTCATTAGTGCAATGGTTAGAGCATGTTTAGAGATTAGAATTTTCTTAAGCCAATCCAACCCTACTATATATATTCTCTTCCTTTTCTCTCTCATCATAACCTTTCATTCATTTTCCTCAACCACCACCATTAGGCAAGTACAACTTGCTCAAAAGTGAAGATTTGTACATTTTTCATCCTTGATTTTTTTTTTGATATTATTTGTCTATATTGTTCTTCTCATCATCCTCTACAAGTTTAGTACTTGGTATTTTCAGTTTTGATGGATGGATTCTTGTAGATCTAAGTTTATGTCATTTTTGGTTTTCTTTGGTTTTGATCTATTAAACTTGCTTGTTTTCAAAATCTAGTAGTTCTATGTGGTAGAGCATTTCATTTTACCCAAATTTGACTATTGAAAAGTTAGATTTCATTTTGTTTTGGCCGAGTTGTGTAAGTTTGAAGTTCATGGATTCCCTGACCATCTTTCTCAAATTTTGGAGAAGATGAGCAGTCTGCCTGCATGAGTTTGGCCGCATGTAGTCTTTGGCCTCATGCAGTTTGGCCGCATGAGTCTTTGGCCACATGAGTCTGGCCGCATACAGTTTGGCCGCATGTAGTCTTTGGCCGCATGAGTCTTTGGCCGCATGAGTATGGTCGCATGAGTTTAGCCGCATGCAGTCTGGCCGAATGAGTCTTTGGCCAAATGAGTCTGGCCTCATGACGTCTCGGCCGCATGCGTCCTGCAGATCGCATGTGTCCCGCAGACCGCAAGAACCCTCGGCCGCATGCGTCCTTGTGTCTTGGTCCTCATTCCTGATCTAACTACCTATACGAGTGTTGGATAAACCTATGTGTGTACTAAGGTACAATCTATATGAGAACCAAGGTGCTATCCTTTGTGCTAAGTGTTCCTATGTGATATCTGCTAGTGCACCCAAGAGTCCAGCATTTACATAAAGAATGGTTGGTAGCAATGACGTGGTATGTGTTGTATGTTGTATTACACCAAGAAGGGGTACATATGTATGACTCTATGAGCCAGTACGGATCCCTTCTTGGGGTGCTCGTACATTGTACAACATCTAGGGGAGTGAGCATGTGACCACGATATATGAATTCCGAGAATAACCTAGGGATTAACTAGACAACTAACTTGGTAGATGCATTGGGTGGGAGAAATCCTGAGATCGTGCCATACTAGTCACCCCAGGTCCAGTCCTAACGTGTTGGGTTGGCCGCCACGGATATGGTTTCATTCGCCTTTAGCAAATGACTATATCCGACTTCTACGAGCTATGTGTTATATGTTTTAGCGCGGTAGCCCTCCGGGGGACCGGTGCATAATCAATGTGCTATATGTTTAATGGTTTGGCTAACCCTGCTGGGTTGACACGATCTGATGATTCCTTTTAATCAGTATCGCGGGGATAACTCCGCCAAATATAAAAAGTCGCAGGAATGAATGGCCGCTTGAAAAATGACTTGACTGTGCCTTGTACCTTCCATTAGTAGCCGAGGGACATGGACTGTTATGGTGCGTGGTCCAACCCATGTCCTTGTTTGGTTGTTGGGTTGGTCTATCGTGCTATGACAGTCTGTGGATCAAGGTTACGACTGAAAGCCTTTATTACTACTAGTATTATTATTTTATACTCGAGTTTTATCTCATTCTTTTGTGCTCCCTTGTGGTACTTGCTATTCGGGGCTGACCCTGCTGGTTTTGTTTGGCCAGATCACGTAGCAGAGCCTGAGGATTCGACCTTCCTTCCTGACGTCAATGGTGCATACTAGGAGCATGGCTGGCGGGGGACTTGAGTTGGTTTTTTCTCCACCACTCTTATTTTTATCCCTTATGTTCTGGCGTTTAGCCACCGGTGTCACGCCCCGCTCCCGTAGGAGCGATCGTTCTCCCTAAGGCGTGATGCCGCATGAGCCTAGATTGCGCTCGTACAAGGCGGGTTCCATAACGGACGATTACAGTGGCTGCGACGGGATCGTCGCACAGAAGTCCCAAGCAGAGATATTGAACATGCAGCAAAAATTTAGAACAAAACACAAGTTATTCAAAAGAAGCTCTTTATTGATATTAGAACAAAGATTACAATAGGGGCACAAGGCCAAGATTACAATCGCTCAAGTTCACTCTTCTCACATTACAAGTCACTCAGCTCTCTCTCATCTCTCAACATAAGTCTTGAACCAGCGGATGCTACGGATAGGCGACGTCCATACATTATGTCCCGTATAAGTCTTTACTCCATGAGGCCGTATGCTACGAATCGCCAAGGAACTCCGTGCCTCGACGCATCCAAGCGAGCTCCGTGCCACGACCTTCTACCTGTGCCTGCACATGAAAACTATGTGGGTGTCAGTACTCAACTGTACTGGTGGAATGAGCTCCTCGTCCACCCATACAAAACCAACACGTTCATTTACTTTGTGCAACATAAACCCCTTTATGATTGTCTTTCTACTCTTGCCTTAGGATCAATTTTTAGGACATAGACTCTCGGCCTATTTAGTTCCTCTAGATCATTCTCGTGCTCGCAACGTCAACGCACCGACTCATACTTGTCTTTTGTGCCATACTCTGGGACGCAATGACTCAGTCGTGCCATGAACTCGATTCGTGCTTCAATATCTCTGAGGCAGTGCCTCCTCACTTAGTCTTGCCTATACTTGTATTGTGACAACGCGGTCATGCCTCACATTTTGAGGTCGTGCCATACAACTCAACATAACTTAACCAAACTTGCCCTACGGCCCTTCTCGACTTAACTCGAATCGACTAACCCAACTTGTGGAACTCGTGTTGAGAACTCAAGTACGATGCCACATCTCGTGCCGAAGCAAGGTGTAACGACCCGCTCCGCCCTAGCAGAACGCCAATTCAAACGGCAAGAGCAACGACTCAAATGAGCCGTCGACTCGAAGAGTTGGCATCGACCCGATGAAGAATCGATACAAGACGCACATTGGCCCATCGAAGATGAATCCAGACTTAGACTTTCAAAGGCTCGTTCGGAGTATCGCTCGGCCGATGTGAACATCGCTAAGGTGGGTGGCTCCGATGAACCTGTCTTTGCTTAGCCTATACACATAACAATACAGACATTATTGCTAGAATCACTTGTCGGTAATACCGTGCTTGCTAACAAAATGACTCAACGTACCTAGCTAAGGGAATAATCCCATCTTGTATGCTTGTGTAGAAATGGAAACTAACTTGGAAAAATATGCGAACTCTCGCACCCACTCCACTCCCGTGCAAACGTACAGCTTGCACATCGAATAGAATTACTCATACGTTCAACTACGAACAAATGGCTTGTCACTTAGAATCGTACCTCAACTTAAGGTCTAAAACAATGAATGGTGTTCAACAATGAAACAGGAAGACTATCAACATAGTCATTCTGATTAGAGTTAGAAACATTAAAAGACTTCGGACCGATGGGTCGCCAAGGCGATTCCCGCACAGAGAATTGCATAATGAATGAATAAGTGAAAGAAAGAATGAATGAATGAAAGAAAGGAAAGAATGGTTAGCGACAGGTATGATGAGGACGTGCGATGGGGGCTCGCTACCCGCGCTGCCCGGACGCCGCCGCCAATCTGGTCGATAACGTATTATGGCTCTAGACAGCCTGGTAAGACAAATGGCCCAAGACGGTCTAAGGTGATAAATAGCTCAAGATAGCCCAACTGCTTAACTAAAGAAATAAGAATACGAAATGATCGTGGACGAAACTCGTGCACGAGTGAAACGATTCGAAGGCAACGAATGACGACATCGTGGTCGGCCTAGGCGGAATCATGGCTTACGGGTGGACTGTGTGTTGGCTCGAGCACATACACCAGACGTAAGGTCGGGTATTTTAGAAGGCTATCAAGGTCTACCAGCCATCACGCTTGATATAATGCGAATACCATAAGAAAATGTCCAAATGGCTCACATAGCCAGCGACCGATACATATAGATTAAGTTGGCTCGATTTCGGCAAATCCGTATGCGAGACTTTGCATTGAAACAAGTAAATCTGACTAGCTGAACACGCTATGTTACTGAATGAAATATATCTAAACAACAGCTGAGTATAACACATCCTGACAACTTGAGTAAGCTAAACAACGATGGAACTGAACGAAGCGCCTTCTGAACAGGCTTGAATATAATACACCAAATGAACTAGCGTTACTTCGTGCAAATGAGTTAGAAACATGCCTACGATGCGCCAGACTCTGAGGTAGGGACACGCCCTTGATACTGTATGTTTACGTGAAGTACGTTAAGTTGTTCTATATAAATTGTTGACTAACTTGGTTTACTTTGGACAGGGAAGACCGGGCGGTAAGTATGGGTAAGTCGTGCATATATTTCCATGCAAACACTCGAAATCGGTAACACGAGATAGGTTATAAAATATGCCATGAAACTGATTCTAAGGCAAGATTAGAAAGACAATGAATGATAGACGGTGCACAAAAGTATATAGAACGTGTTTGGTAATAATAGCATTGTGGGCGAGCTAGCCTCCCCACCAGTGCATAATACTGTACTGATAACCCCACAGTTTGCTTGCAGGGTGCATGAGACGTCGTCGGGTGCGGAGCTTCCCTCGAACGTGCTAAGGAGCGGAGCTAACTCTAGAGCCTTGGAGCGTTGTAAGAAGCTGAAGCACCATATACAGGACATAATGTATCGGAACATCGCCATGAATCATTCCATCTTGTAAGCCACTTAGCACGTCTTTATGTTTCAGAGAGAGAGAGAGAGAGAGCTCGAGCATCTTGTAAACTCGGCCTAGCACCGCTTGTGAACTTCTTGAATATCAATAAAGAGATTGAATTTGTTCCAACTTGTGTTCTTTTACTTTTCGCTGCAAATAGGGACACTCTGTGCGACTTTGTAGCCTAGCTCAAATCGGCCATTTTTGGACTTAGCCTTGCAGGAGAGCAACTGAGTCTCGTGCGACATCACGCCTTAGTGAGGACGATCGATCCTACGAGAGCGGGACGTGACAGATTGGTATCAGAGCACGGCTTTACGTCCTTGGACTTCATTTCGATTCTCTCAGTTTTGAAAGCTCGTTTGGAAACAAAAGAAGTATATGCTCTCTCTTATTGTGCGTTGGGATGTTTTATACAATAAGTCTAATATTTTCAAAAGCTCGTACGAGTACTCGGTTGAACGGGATCGATAGGTGAAGGCCTTTGTGCCAAACCACGACGTACTTGAAAAAAAAATGCTAAAGTTAGCAAATGTAGTGCACGCTTGAATAACCTTACGCTAACGATAGCAAATGAGTATACAAGACCGAAGTATAGTTCGAACAGGATGGTTATGCACGCAGCCTTTCGGCTAAGTTGTGCCAAGTATCGCACACCTAGACCTTCTGGTACGAACGAGTTTGTGAGCAAGATCGACTATCGCTCGGACGAGAATAAATGAGACTTAGAACGTATATTGATAGAGACGCTACTTGACCAACGCTAAAACGAACACTAAAAATAGTTTTTAGACTTTGAGGAACGGGCGAACGTGCAATTGAACATATCAAGGGGGAATCGAATGACCTTTTGAGGAACTGTAGAATGACTTGACCCCGAGTGGTGTATGTGATAGCTTCAAAGAAGAATAAGAGTGAGTGTCGACGACTAGTCGAGTGGCTCGAACCCTTAGTGGTGTATGGACGTTATAGAAATTATTCGAGCAAAACGAAGGGATTTACGGATAGAACAAGTATGTTGGCAAGCGATGATATCACACAAAGCCTTAGAACGAGTAACGCTTAGTTGGTTGCGACTTTGAGAGTCTCAAACGAGATATCGTTCGGACGAATTAAGAATGTGTAGTGCAAATTACAAAATGGTTGAATGGAGATTCGAAACGATAAAATAAAATGGATATCTTGGTCGAGGAAACTTAGTGGATTGTGCATGCAATTTTGAATTTAGTCGAATGGATTGAAACTTAAGTTAAGGTGAAATACTCATAGACGAGATCGAGGATAGCACGATCAGAAGATAGCGTGCATGGAAAACGTTGGTTCGAAGATACGAAAATGACTAAGGATTTAGATTAGATGTTGCTCAAGGACTTGAGCTAGCATGGAATAATGCGAATTGAGGAATTAAGTTGCACGACTCAGAATTCGTTACAAAAGGAAGATCGTCAGGTTATGTACATCATCGATGGTATTGAGGCATATCAAAGATCGAGGTACGATAACTCAGGGGTACTCTGATTCGATGAATGATGATCGTGTTAGAAGTTATTGTTTCGAGGATGCTATGTTGGGGATTTTTAATGGAGATGAATGTTTGGATGAAGAAGGGAAGTGACTTGATTGTTCGGTGATAACCATAACGACAACGATCTTGTCTTGCGCGAGCGCAATTCTAGCCTCGCACATGCGTCACGTCGGATTTGGGATGATTATTCCGTGTGAGCGTTGGCATGGTGATTCATGTCCAGCGGGAATGATCAAACTCGAAATACCATGACATGGCAATTTTGATTGCTTCGACTTGTGGTTTGAAGCGAAGGTGAATTCGAAGATTGTTAGGACTTGTGATTGATGCCTAAGTAAAGTTGAGGATTGAATAGACCCAATCCGCGTATCGAAAACGAGTAAGTCTAGACTCAACGCAAGAGTTACGTCCCGATGAGGACGATTATTCTGCAGGAACGTAGACATGGTGATTCATATCCGCCGTGAATAATCAGACTTGCGTGAGATCGGGGTGCGACATATTGCAAGGCTAGACGACCTTATGATCGACTACATGAATTGGATAGGAGGATAAGTGAATTGTATAAAACATACCTGAAGAGATAGACTACGAAAATTGCTAGTGTGGATGCATGATATTAACATGTCGAGGATTTGGTTGAGGACAACCTATCGTAGGATGACTTTCCTAAACGATCTCGGACTTGGAACGGAGAATATCTTGATGTGAATAGGGCGAACACTACTTGATGATTAGAAATTTGAGTGAAACAAACTTGGGTAGAAACTTCCGTACAAACGAACAAATGGTTTGACCAGAACAAATGGTTTGACCATAGGATTTGGGGCGAGCGTCGTACAATGACCTTGCACGATGAACCATAGACTTGACTTATAACTATGACCTTGTGAGATAACCTAGCGGATAGGCGGACGACCCTATGCCGAGTGATTGAACTTGTGTGACTGACAATTATGGTATCGTCTGGACGGACAATAGACTTGGGGCAACAAGAGTTAGAGTTAGGACGTGGAACTGGGACTGTGCGTTAACGATAATAATACCGGCCCCAAATGAAGTGAATGAATGAAATCGATGTTGCACAAGTAAAGTTGGGATAACGAATTGAATCATTAATAGGAAGACGTGCTCGATGATAGTACAATACTTGGTCTCGAATCGGACGAGAATTACTTAGACTTGGTCGACTCTGCTAAGAAGAAATCGAATTGATTTCGTAGACAAGAACGCTTGAGAAGTGAATCGGATCATCTCGAGGACCGAGATAAACGATAGTGAGACACACAAGTTCGATTTTAATCGAAGTAAAAGTAAAACGATCGGCAAATCGAAACTATCACGAGTAGCTTGTCCGACTTCGCTAATCGCTAAGCTTGGTTGAAATGTACGTATTCAGGGGACACCTTAAATATGTGTACGATCCAAACTCAGCGATATGATGAACTCGAATGCAGCTGCAAGTGGATGTTGAGATGCGCATGAACGAATGAGTGAGTTTGCCTTAGCCTACGACTCTCATGTTTGATAAATTAAAATGCACCTTGTGCGACCATTACCGCCCCATGACATGATGCAATATCAACCAAGTCAAAGAAATACGACGATTGAGTAAGTACCATCAACTCTAAAATGAGCAAAAAGTTATTCAATAAAATTAATCAAACGTATGCGACACGGAACTTAGAAAGGTACCGAGTGTAGCTCGATGCCATCGAACGATAAAGCCATTCGATAGGGATTGTCTAAGATACACACACGACATGAGTTAAGAAATGGTAGGATGAACTGCATTTAGGAAGTCACGAGGATGAGACTTGTTTTGAGTGGTGTATTATGTAACGACCCGCTCCGCCCTAGCGGAACGCTGATTCAAACGGCAAGAGCAACGACTCAAATGAGCCGTTGACTCGAAGAGTTGGCATCGACCCGATGAAGAATCGATGCAAGACGCACATTGGCCCATCGAAGTTGAATCCAGACTTAGACTTTCAAAGGGTCGCTCGGAATATTGCTCGGCCGATACGAACATCGCTAAGGTGGGTGGCTCTGATGAACCTGTCTTTGCTTAGCCTAGACACATAACAATACGAACATTATTGCTAGAATCACTTGTCGGTAATACCGTGCTTGCTAACAAAACGACTCAACGCACCTAGCTAAGGGAATAATCCTATCTTGTATGCTTGTGTAGAACATGGAAAATAACTTGGAAAAATATGCGAACTCTCGCACCCATTCCACTCCCGTGCAAACGTACAGCTTGTACATCGAATAGAATTACTTATGCGTTTAACTACGAACAAATGGCTTGTCACTTAGAATTGTACCTCAACTTAAGGTATAAAACAATGAATGGTGTTCAACAATGAAACAGGAAGACTATCAACATAGTCATTTCGATTAGAGTTAGAAACATTGAAAGACTTCGGACCGATGGGTCGCCAAGGCAATTCCTGTACAGGGAATTGCATAATGAATGAATAAGTAAAAGAAAGAAAGAATGAAAGAAAGAAAGGAAAGAATGGTTAGCGACAGGTATGATGGGGACGTGCGATGGGGGCTCGCTACCCGCACTGTCCGGACGCCGCCGCCAATCTGGTCGATAACGCATTATGGCTCTAGACAGCCTGGTAAGACAAATGGCCCAAGACGGTCTGAGGTGATAAATGGCTCAAGAAAGCCCAACTAATTAACTAAAGAAATAAGAATACAAAATGGTCGTGGACGAAACTTGTGTACGAGTGAAACGATTCCAAAGAAACGAATGACGACATCGTGGGCGGCCTAGGCGGAATCATGGCTTACGGGTGGACTGTGTGTTGGCTCGGGCACATACCAGACGTAAGGTCGGGTATTTTAGAAGGCTATCAAGATGTACCAGCCATCACGCTTGATAGAATGCAAATACCATAAGAAAATGTCCAAATAGCTCACATAGCCAGCGACCGATGCATATAGATTAAGTTGGCTCGATTGCGGCAGATCCACGTAC
The DNA here is from genome assembly GCA_029216955.1 of Iris pallida. Classification (NCBI taxonomy): domain Eukaryota; kingdom Viridiplantae; phylum Streptophyta; class Magnoliopsida; order Asparagales; family Iridaceae; genus Iris; species Iris pallida. The sequence goes on from JANAVB010002395.1 coordinate 23,558,963, forward strand.
GAGACCTTGCATTGAAACAAGTAAATCTGACTAGCTGAACACGCTATGTTACTGAATAAAATATATCTAAACAACAGCTGAGTATAACACATCCTGACAACTTGAGTAAGCTAAACAACGATGGAACTGAACGAAGTGCCTTCTGAACAGGCTTGAATATAACACACCAAATGAACTAGCGTTACTTCGTGCAAATGAGTTAGAAACATGCCTACGACGTGCCAGACTCTGACGCAGGGACACGCCCTTGACACTGTATGTTTATGTGAAGTCCGTTAAGTTGTTCTATATGAATTGTTGACTAACTTGGTTTACTTTGGACAGGGAAGACCGGACGGTAAGTTTGGGTAAGTCGTGCATGTATTTCCATGCAAACACTCGAAATCAGTAACACGAGATAGGTTATAAAATATGCCATGAAATTGATCCTAAGGCAAGATTAGAAAGACAATGAATGATAGACGGTGCACAAAAGTATATAGAATGTATTTGGTAATGATAGCATTGTGGGCGAGCTAGCCTTCCCACCAGTGCATAACAATGTACTGATAACCCCACAGTTTGCTTGCAGGGTACATGAGACGTCGTTGGGTGCGAAGCTTCCCTTGAACGTGCTAAGGCGCGGAGCTTCCCTTGAACGTGCTAAAGCGCGGAGCTTCCCTTGAACGTGCTAAGGCGTGGAGCTAACTCTGTAGCCTTGGAGCGTTGCAAGGAGCTGAAGCACCATATACAAGACATAATGTATCGGAACATCGCCATGAATCATTCCATCTTGTAAGCCACTTGGCACGTCTTTATGTTTCAGAGAGAGAGAGAGCTCGAGCATCTTGTAAACTCGACCTAGCGCCGCTTGTGAACTTCTTGAATATCAATAAAGAGGTTGAATTTGTTCCAAATTGTGTTATTTTACTTTTTGCTGCAATTGGGGACACTCTGTACGACTCTGTGGCCTAGCTCAAATCGGCCGTTTCTGGACTTGGCCTTGCACGAGAGCAACTTAGTCTCGTGTGGCATCACGCCTTCTCAAGGACGATCGCTCCTATAGGAGCGGAGCGTGACACACGGGTCTTTATATAGCCAAACCATAGGCTTCTAAATCATGGTACAGACCGTGCACACACACCTTCTTAACACAACTCGTGCCGTACTTACACTTTCTTTGATTCGACTGACACCGTACGTGCGGATTCGCCGCTTAGTACGCCAATTATCTATATGAAAGGCCACTGGCACGACAAACCATCGTGGACATAGCTCGGGTAGGCGGCGGGTCCTTCAATGCAAGGTAGCTAGCCCAATGGAAAGCCCCCGACTACCCACGCGGTACAATCCAGCACTGCTATAACGTCTTCCCCTAGGTCGAGTAGCCCCGGTGCCCCGGCGTAATACCAGTCGAGGAAGAAATCCTTGTCGACAAGTTGTCCAATGACCATGCACCTACGAGACATCTAGACTCACGTAAATGTATGGCCTAATTTGTGGTATGACTGGAACTATACTTAGCATCTCGTGCTCTAAACCACCCTTTGCATAACGTGCATCGAAACTGTGAGACTTCCAACCGAGGGACCGTCTTATACTTTGAGAACGTGCATCGAAACCGTGAGACTCCCAACCGAGGGACCGTCTTATACTTTGAGAACGTGCATCGAAACCATGAGACTCCCAACCGAGGGACCTCCTCAGCGACAAACGGTCACGTGAACTTACTTCTTTGAAACCGAGGGAACGACTACTACATAGCCTTCCAACTTAACTTGAACAAAACGTGTTCCTTAAGTGCCATAGACTGTGGCTAACTTTACATCGTGCCGACCGTGGCTCGTGCCTTAAATCGACTTACGTTCTGTGCAACACTATTGCCCAAGTCATACTTTATATGACAGGCCTTGAGATCTTGGGACTAAGTAGCTTAACAATCAGAGAAAGCGGGACAATGCTTGCTATGACTTCGATAGCCCAGTATTACCTTGTCTAACTTAATCAGGCCTGAGCAACGATTATGCTAAGCCTTGCATCGTGGAACCGTGCATGCTTTATCAAGCGTTATGCGGACGACGCCTATGACTTAGGCTAACTCATAGCTTGTGGTGTAGACCAACTTTTCCTTCTCCCAAGCCACGGAACGAAGGACCGAGTGTCATTTTCAAAGCACGCCGTACACCAACTCTAAGCCGACCGTTGGACCTTTCCATATTCTAACTCCATTTGATCCGTCGAAATTATTCCCTTAGCTATGTGGATTCGTCTCTTTTATTATCAAGCATACTTGTGCATTGGAAAACATTCAATTTATTATTTGAAGGCTAAGATGAGGCAAGTTCACCGAAACTACCCCACCTGAGCGAGGAGTCACCACGATCGAGTGATGTCTTCGAGCAGCCGTTGTAAGGCTAAGTCCGAACGTCGTCGGTATTTCGATTCCTCCGATTGACTGAGCGGGACGGGACACTACATCGTACACCACTCAGAAAAAGTTTCGTCCTCGAAACTAACTGAGTACACTTATCGACTTATAACTTGATTCATCATCCAATGATTCTCGTACACCTACTTCCTATACATTTCTTCAATCTGAGCCACTTTTGTGCTCTAATTTTCCTTTCACATCGAACAACTATATCTTGACTGGGTAACTTACACTTATCGCGCACACGGACAACTTAGTTCTAGGATAAACTATTCGTTCAATCGACATTGAGTTCATTTGAATCCAACGATCACACTACCATCAATACTATATTTGTAACACACGATTTCAAAATTCTTGATACTCTTCCATTCCTCTAGTCTCACTTGAATTCAATGTATCACTTAGCTGGATCGTGCACATATTTAAGGTGTCCCCGAAATATACGCATTTCAGCCAAGCCTCGTGATAGTGAATCCAATCTCACATATTTGATTCGTTCTATCAATCCTGATCTCAATCATATGCTATCTCTTAAAGCAGGGACATCTCGTCTAACCGCTAAGCCATTCTTCTAGGCTAAGGTCAATCGTCAGTATTGGAATCATAGTTTCCAAACGATAATATCAACATTGACCCCATCCTAAGGTCAAACCAAATTGATAGTATGGGGTTTTCTATCCAAGCTCACAACACTCCGATTTCTAAACTTCGAGCATAGATTTCCTACACACATCCCAACATTTGTCGTATGGGGTCTGAGTCATTCAGCAAAGCCATCCTATCGTAAGTTCACTCAACAAATCGTCGACACATCAATATCGCTCAACCAACAAGCCATTTTGCATAGTCTATCTCTTCGAACACGTTCGACATAATCCACCTATCAATCCTTTCCAAGTCAAGCACGCTACGACACGATTCATCGCTAAACCATTATTCGCATTTCATATTTCCTAAGTCGTTCATCACAATTCACATATTCGATCATAAGGTCGTCTAGCTTAACAATATGTTATGTCTCGATCTCACGCGAGTTAGATTATCCACGGTGGGCATGAATCACCATGCACGCTCTCGCGGGATAATCATCCTCATCGGGACGTAACTCTTGTTTTGTGTGTAGACTAATTCATTCTCGATACGTAGATTAGATCTACTCAATCCTTAAGTTTCATTTATTCGTCAATCACAAGTCCTACAGATGCTCAAATTTTCCTTCGCATCAAACCAATAAGTCGAGACAATCAAAGTTGCCGTGTCCTAATTTTTCGAGTTCGATCATTCCTGCGACATGAATCACCATGTCAGCGCTCACGCGGAACGATCATCCCAAATCTGACGTAACGCATGTACGAGACTGGAGTTGCGCTCGCGCAAGACAAGAATGTCGACACTGTGGTTATCTGCATAACCATCAAGACACAATTGTTTTCATCCAACATTCTCTTCAATCAAATCCTAAGTATAGCATCCATCAGAACAATAACACTTGCATGATCGCTCTTCCTCGAATCAGAGTGCCCCAAGTTATCGTATATCGATCTTTGATATACCTCAATACCATCGACGATATGTGTAACCTGACGATCTTCCTTTGCAACGAATTTTGAGTTGTGCGAATGATGCTATCGTTCGACTGGATAATCTCCCCGACATTCAAATTCAAGTTCGATCTTTATCCTTTGAATCATTCACAACATTAATTTCCTCAAACCCAAATTTGCGTATTGTTCATCCATCTATCTTAAGTCATCGACCAACGTATTTCCTCAATTCGCATCATTCTTTTGCTAACTCAAATCATCGAACAACATCCATTCCAATCCTCAGAGTCATTTTCAAACATTCGAATCAAACTTTTCATGCACGCTATTTTTCTGTCGTGCTAACTTTTCGTATACGATCCGTATCAATTTCCTTGATCAAATCATCCATTCGTACACCCTAACTTTTCCTCGATTCTGTTTCACCTACTCAATAATTTTTGCATTTCATACTCGTACAATCCTCAATCTCATCCACGTTCCGTATGCGTCAATTTCTAGGTTGTTCGAATCGACTCGTCAAATCTCAAGACTACAACTTATTCAACGATACTCAATCTACGGTTTTGCATTCACGCGACGCTTGTTGATAGACTCATTGACACCCCGCATCCTTAATCGATCGATCGACATCCCTGAGGCTATCGCATACACCACTCAGAGATAAAGTCATTCAACAAATCTTTAACTTATCATTCGATTCACAATCGACTTCTTCAAATTTTTTGTTCGAAGGATTCCTTAAATTTTACGTACGCTCATTTATATCGCACTGACGTTATCGTCGCTCGATAGCATCCCTATCGATAGTCATCCCACTTTGCTCAATCAAGACCAAATTATTTTCGTTCGACACAATTCGATTCTTGCACTCGACTTTTCTAAGGCCGACACAACTTTAGTGTATATGCCCAGCCCGACTTAGCCAACCGTGTTTATGTGAACCATCTTTTATTTTCTTTTCAAAAAATGTTCTCCTACATTTTTGTAAATTATTTAGACTTATTGATGGACATTCCGTGGGACATTTGAGAGAGAGCGCACCAACGATATAAAATGCGGAAGCAACACTTCAGAGTTTACAGAAACAACGGAGTTAAAGAATTCAATCGATAGTCCAAGGACGTAAAGCCGGGCTCTGATACCATTATGTCACGCCCCGCTCCCGTAGGAGTGATCGTCCTCGCTAAGGTGTGATGCCGCACGAGCCTAGATTGCGCTCGTGCAAGGCGGGTTCCATAACGGCCGATTACAGCGGCTGCGACGAGGTCGTCGCACAGAAGTCCCAAGCAGAGACATTGAACATGCAGCAAAAATTTAGAACAAAATACAAGTTATTCAAAAGAAGCTCTTTATTGATATTGGAACAAAGGTTACAATGGGGGCGCAAGGACAAGATTATAATCGCTCAAGTTCACTCTTCTCACATTATAAGTCACTCAGCTCTCTCTCATCTCTCAATACAAGTCTTAAACTAGCGGATGCTACGGATAGGCGACGTCCATACATTATGTTCCGTATAAGTCTTTACTCCACGCGGCCGTACGCTACGAATCGCCAAGGAACTCCGTGCCTCGACGCATCCAAACGAGCTCCACGCCACGAGCTTCTACCTGTACCTGCACATAAAAACTATGTGGGTGTCAGTACTCAACTGGTGGAATGAGCTCATCGCTCACCCATACAAAACCAACACATTTATTTACTTTGTGCAATATAAACCCCTTTACGATTGTCTTTCTACTCTTGCCTTAGGATCAGTTTTAAGACATAAACTCTCGACCTATTTAGTTTCTCTAGATCTTTCTCGTGCTCGCAACGTCAACGCACCGACTCATACTTGCCTTTTGTGCCATACTCTGGGACACAACGACTCGATCGTGCCATGTTTGCCATTAAAATTCTTTGATTGCAAATTTTAATACAAATAGAACAGTGTTACAATATAGGACTTAGATGTAGTCCTAGAAGTACACTTTTATTTGTCTGGGTCCCTTGTGCCGATGGAGTGAGTGGTAATGCATTAACTCCGTTGATGATCTGACGACGGTTATCGGTTCTCTGAAGACTTGGATTGCTCTGGGTGTTGGAGCTTGCTGAGAGGAGGAAGACGTTGAGTGTCTTTATCTGCCCTTCTGGTGGTTGTGTGGTCTGTCCGTGTGTAGGTAGATAGGTGTGTGTCGCATAGGATTTTTGGTCCTAAAATTCCATGCTTCTACAAGACCCCCTTCAAAGTTTTCAAAACTTTTGGACAAGTTTTGGAATACTTTGAATAAGAAGCATGGTGGTAGGGGCGCACGACTGTCGGGGCGCATAGGTACTCCGCGCATCAGTGATGGGGCGCATGCTCTGCTCAGTTAATACAGATGATGATGCCTCGATAACCAAGAAAGATTAATAATGATCTTTTTGGTTTTTATTTGCGGTTATCTCCTCACAGAACCTGAGGCGACGGCTGAGGTCACACTTCATCGGTTCACGCGTGCGACAAAGCCTATAAATAGGCGTGAGATGGAGAGAGAAAGAGTTTTTCTTCTCCTTGCTTTTGCTTTTTAGAGTTCTTTTTCACAAAAACCCTAACTTTCTTCTCTCAAGCAATGGCTCCCAAGACTCCTCGTGGTGGTGCTGGACGAGGCAAAGGGAAAGAGCCTGTAGAGGCTGCTGTGGAATTTGCCGAGGAGGATGCTCCTGTCACCATTGTGACTCCGGCCGACGTTCAACCCGCGGTGACGGGTGGGTGTCTTTTCTTCTACTATTTTCTTTGTTCAGACGAACTTTGGATCATGCAGCTGAGTTGGCGTGCCCTAACTCTCTGCTGCCGGCACGTATGGATGCGCTAAGGTTTTGTCTTGCCGACGTGCATAGGTTTAGGCCTTTATCATGCACCGAAATTTTAACTGCTGACGCGCATGGGTTTACACCCTGATGATGCGCCGAAGCCTCTGATGACGCATATGGGTTCACACCCTGATGATGCGCCGAAGCCTCTGCTGATGCGTATAGGTTTACACCCTGATGATGCACCGAAGCCTCTGCTGACGTGCATGGGTTTACACCCTACTGATGCGCAGAAGCTTTTACTGAGGCGCATGGGTTGACACCCTGATGATGTGCCAGGTTGCTTTGACATTTTGCCTGACTTTTTATTTTCGTTGTGCCAGTGTCGATGACAATTCCTTTGCTGAATGAGGTCCTTCTGGATGCTTTCCTTTGTCAAATAGGAGTTGATTTTGACGAGGCGGTTATCAACCCTGCGAAGGATGCTATCTTACAGAATCAACCTCCTGAGAGAGTGCTACAGATCCAGAACCAGTTGCTGACTTTCCTTCAGAGTATGATGGAGAGCGGAAAACTGAAATCTGCTGAATCGAGGATGTGACCTTCCTAAAACCTATTTTTTTGTTCGGTGACCGCCTGATCTCCACTAAGGCAAAGATACTGAAGGTCAAAGAAGATTGGTTCTTCTCTGCAAAAGGCATGGTGCTGTACATACGACAACTTGACCGCCAGTTGCCGCTGACGGCCTTCTATCGTTTAGCTTCCAAGAGAAGGATGCCCTGGGAGCTTACTCCTTCTCAAGGAGGGGCCTTGGGAGGTGCTCTTTCGATTGATGCTACCTCGAATCAGAGGGATACCCTGGCCGCTTCACGAACCGGTCCCTTGTTTAGTTACCGAACTTTGCGTCCTGGGAGTCTCTACAGTGAAGTCCCTAATGACACTTTTGCCTTTAGCGCCTCAACCTTTGCAAGTCGGATGCTGACATCGAGGGTCACGTATCCGAAAGGTGGCTTTAGAGTTGAAGGTTGGTGTCATCACATGCCGAAGTGGGACGAGTTGACCATTTGGGTGCTTTCGAAGTTCAAGGCTGAGCTTAAGGAGATTGGGCTGACAGCCGCTATCCGTGCCATGCAGGCTGGCATGGACCTCAATAAGCCTATGTTCCTTGCACTCTTGGAATTGTTTAATGCCCAGACTGGCACCTTCTTTACTCCGGTGGGGGAGTTGGGGTTGGCTCTTCATGAGATGTACGAAGTGTCCAAGCTTCCTTGGGGCTCGGAACCGTACGAGGAATATTTCCCCTCAAATGAAGAGATCCAGGTTCTGAAAAATAAGGACCCGAAGATGATTGCTATTTTCAAAGAGGTGGCGAGCCATCATTATCTGATGCACCGGAAGGACAAAGGCAAGACCCAGCCTCATGTGACTGCTTGGAGGGATTACGTCTTCAAGCAGGATTTGGTAGATTCCTCGAGGATCCGGTTTACGACTCCGCAAGGGTTGAAACCCGCGAAAGTGACTTCTGAAATAAGCCGGCTGGACGAGAGGACCCCTCGTTCCAATGAGAGCGGCGAGAATGCGTATAGTTGTTTCTGGCATTGTGCGCACCGGATGTCGTCTAAGGTGGTGCTGACGGCATACTTGATGATATGGCTCCGGGATTGTGTGTTTGTGGGCGGATCTGGTGCAGTGGAGAGGGTACACCGGAACCTCATTTTGCCTGCCGTGAAATTGGTCTTTGGACGTCCTTTAGCTCTCCTCCCCGCGATGGTGTGTAACCTGTTGCGGGGTTTGAGGACCTTTGCTGATGATGTGATCCATGGGAGAGGTAGAAATGACAACTTTTCTCGAGCCGAACTACCATTCTATTATCTTATGGGATGGTTGATTCTGCACCATCCGAACGTGATGAGTCCAGGTCCGGAGGAGGATCATGTTGAAGGAGATGCCTTTATCCGCCGCTTCTATAAGAGGAAGTGGTCACACACTGGCATCCCCGTTTGCAGAAGAGTTTTGTCCTACCTTCAGGGGTGGGAGATTGTCAAGGTTAGCCCCATCTTCAAAGATTTCGAGGCTGACCAAGATTTAGTCGACTCTGGTGAAGACGCGATTACTCTGCCGAAATGGGGTTTTCGTTGGTTGCAAAGTATTCGGCTTTCTCACTTGGTCTACCGGAACCAGAATAGGTGTTATCTGGAGCCGTATCTGCCCAGCCGGTTTGCTCGTCAGTTTGGCTATACCCAGCTAATGCTACGGAATCCCAGTAACAGTCTGGGGTTCGTCGGGAGTTTGCTGGATGGAGCCCGGGGCTGGCAATATTACAATGCCGGGTGTACTGGTGTTCAGTTTACTACGCCCGTTCACAACCCTCGGCCACAGATCCTGTATTCGGCAGCTAAGCTGTATTGCATAATGAATACTGCGTCTCCAGGTTATGATAGAGAGACTAGTTTCATCATTGGAACTCAGCTGGAGGCCACGACGAATATGTTGATAGCGGCTCGGTCATATCGTCCACCAGAATTGGTGGGATATTGGGCCGCTGCTAGCGAGAGATCCCTCTGTCGGGAAGAGACGGGCCGACGCAGAAGCTGGTTCGTCTGTACCAAAAAGGTCGAGAAAAGCCACGACTCCAAAGGCTACGGGAATACCGTCTGTAACGCCAGTGGAATCGGCTCTTGCCGAGGTAAAGAGTCCTCCGTAATTTTGGCTCATCTTGTTATTTTGGCGACTTGTGCTCTTCTTCTTGTAGGGATCACTGAAGAAGAGGACCCGTGTTTCGAAATCGGGTGTCAGTAAACCGAAGAAGGTGGCAAGCTCTTCTGACGAGCGCATTCCTCCGATGGTAATGTCTCCACTGGAGGAGAATCCGGAAGATGTTCCTGCGGAGGTTTTAGTATCTCCAGACTTTGTTAAAAGAGATACGGAGGTTGCAGCCACTTCCGGGATGGTGCCAGCTGCCGTAGAAGCCTTGGTCGCTGAGGGTCCAGCGGACACAGGGCCTCGTGATAATGAAGTGGAGTGGAGTTCGTCATCTTCAGATGACATTGCTCCAGAGTTGCAAGGGTCTGTTGCGTGGGCAACAGATGTGATTGGAACGGAGGAGAGGGTTGATTCCCTTCCTTGTCATGATGAGGGGAGGTCGGCTGCATCATTGCCGAGCCCTACCCCAGACTCAGCGGCGGAAGCTGAGGTGGCTACCGATCAGGAGGTAGCGATAAATCCTGTCCCTGTAGAGGGATTTGATGAAGAGGCAGAGACTCGTCTGCCGGTCCTGACTCCTGGGGCGAGTCAGGAGGCAAGTGTTGATCTCTCCGTTCTGCCAGGGGAGGTACTGGCTGCTGATAGGACGTTAGGGGCTGAAGAGGTGGCCACTGACGTCGGTGGTTCTTCTGAGTTTGGGAAGGATAAGGGTGTGATGGAACCCTCTGTTGCTCCTTCTACTTGGGGTACTATCTCGACGCCTGTTTTGGCTTCTTCTGTTCCTGTGGCTCCTCGGGCTAGTAGTCAAGCCCCTGTTGATGAAGAGCCTGTTGATGTCGAGGTTCTAGCCTCGCAGGTTGAGGTCGGCGGATCTTCTTCCGGTCCGCTAACCAGAGTAGCTCCTCCAACTCCTGCTATGACACCGCAGGTACTGGCGGATGCAGATGAATACGTGAAATTCATCGTCGAGGCAGTGTATAAAATACTGCAGAAGGGGGTATCGACAGTGATGGACGCCAATGGGAGCTTTGCGACGGCCATAACTCTGGCACTGCCTCATATCAACCTGATCCGTCTTCACCAGGGCCACGATCATATGGCCAACATTTTGGAAGCCACGGTGGCTGAGTTGGACCAGCGGTTTTTCGAATTACAGTGCATCCAGCGAAATGACCTCTCCGTCCTAATAGATGCAAAAAAGGAGAAGCTGATCGCCGAGATTGAGTCTTCCCATCAGTCCACTGTAAGTGTCTGGGAACGTGAAGTGGCTGAGACTGAAGCTGTAGTGGAGCGGTTGTCTCAGTCTACGCGGGAGACAGTGGAGGCGTAAGCCATATTGGACGCTAATATCACGGAGATTGACGCCCAGATCCGCCGTCTTGAGGACCAACGGGCCCGACTTCTATTAGATGCCGAACGTGTCCAGGCTGAACACGTAGCATTCAAGAAGGAGGAAGCAGCTTTCACCCACCAGGCTCTTGCTTTGGCTCAGCAGCGGCAGCAGCTGGATGAGAAGCATGAAAATGATACTTCTCCTGAGGCTATTGAAGCGATGCGTCAAGAAGCTGAACGTCGAGTCCTGGCGACTGTGGAGACTCGGGCGGCAGACTTGAGGCGTCGGATTGAAGAGCTTTCAGCCAATCCTGGGGATGTTTAGGGCTTGTAGTCTCTTCTCTTTGTGTATTTGTAACTCTTGTTGGGAATAGTGTAATCCTTTACTCTCCTCTTTTTTTAGAAAATAAAGAAGTACACAATTTTCTGTGATGTGTTCATTTTTGCTGTCATGAACTTTGATGATTTGTGTGGACCTATTATCTTTTGCGCACCTTGGTTTCTAGGTACAGATAATAAGTTGGAGAGAATCAACATGTTTGCTCAGAGGTAATGTGGACATGGCAAATATGGGATTCAAAATGAAAGAATCTTCATATTCAGAGGTGTTATGGACGTGGTAGGAGTGACTCCGGAGGGTACGCAGAACTACTCAGAGGTAATGTGGACGTGGAAGTTCTGCGATTAACGTACGGCAACGCAAGGGTTGTCTGTACGGGATGTTTACTCAGAGGTAATGTGGACGTGGTAAACATGATGGGTAGCATAGTCTTATGGGATGTAAGATTCCACTTTGTAGGATGTAGGAGGACAACTCAGAGGTGATATGGACGTGGTTGTCCTTCTACTGGAGGATGCTACGGAACAGCTGGGTTCCGAAAGCGCATGATTTTGTGGAAGGGATTTGTCTGTGAGCCCAGATGATTGGGTTCACAGATCCCTAGTGGAAACACATGTCTGAAAGATGTCAAGAGTAGTACTTCTTCAGGAACTTGCCGTTGATGGGCATCATGAATAAGTCCCCATTGGGTTTGGCGAGGCGGTAAGCACCGTTCGAGTATACCGTCTCTATGATGAAAGGTCCTTCCCACTTGGGCTCAAACTTTCCTGGTGTTTTGTGAGTCAACACCATCGGCCTCCTGACTGCCAGAACCAGGTCGCCAACTTGGAAAGTCCTCTGCTTGACCTTCTTGTTGAAAGCCTGTGATATACGGGCTTGGTAGAGTTCGATGCGCTGTTGAGCTAGGAGACGCTTTTCGTCAAGTGCCTCCAGTTTCTGCAGACAACGACGTTGATTATCCTCTTCTGTGAGTTGGTTTGTGATTGCTACGCGGATTGAGGGTATCTGGATCTCGAGAGGCAGTACCGCTTCACTCCCGTAGACCAAGGAGAATGGTATGTTGCCCGTCGGGGTCCGTACCGTTGTACGGTAGGCCCAAAGGCATTCGTCGAGCTTTTCGTCCCAGTCGTGTTTGTTAGATGACACGACCTTTTTGAGTAGCCTGACGATAGTTTTGTTGAACGCCTCGGCCAATCCGTTTGCTGCCGGATTTTAGGCGGTTGATGTCACGTTTTGAATGCGGTTCTTGTCACAGTATCTGCTAAAAACATGGCTAATGAACTGAGGACCATTATCGTGGATGATCCTCTGGGGTACTCCGAAATGGTAGATGACGTGGTGCTTGATGAAGCGGATCACCCTGGAGCTTTTCACTTCTGCCAGCGGAACTGCTTCTGCCCATTTAAAGAAGTAGTCGGTGATTGCTAGGATGAAGCGGTGCCCTCTCAATAAAGGAGGGGTGATCGGTCCCACAATATCGTGATCGGTCCCACAATATCCATGTCCCAAGCTTCGAAGGGCCAGGATGCGACTGTAGGATGTAGTGGTTCTGACGGTGTATGAATGAAGTCTGCGTGAAGCTGGCACGCATGGCACTTCTTAGCATATTCGACAGCGTCAGCGGCCATGGTTGGCCAGTAGTAGCCCATGCGTCGCAGTCGGTCCTGCAACTTAGGACCAGGTTGATGGGCCCCGCAGATTCCATCATGAGCTTCTCGAAGGGCTTCGGCTGCTTCTTCGTTGGACAAACATCGAAGGAGAAGTCCATCGTAGAAGCGTCGGTACAGCATTTTAGTAGCCATATCGTAGTAGAATCGAAGGGAGCGCCTCCTGACTGAGACGGCTTCTTTCAGGTCCTCTGGAAGAATTTCGTAGACAACGAAGTCGATGAACGGGAATCTCCAGTCTCGGACATTAACACCAGTACTCGTTGACATGGCATGGGCCACTTGTGAGCACATGTTATTTCTAGGGCAGACCAGGTCTCGACCCACTACTGTGACATAGTGTTGAGTCCCGAGGGGTGCCGCTAATGAGGCTGCGAGGCCGGCCAGAGCATCAGCCTCCAGATTTTGTAGACGAGGTACATGTTCGATGAAGAACCCGGTGAAGGTTAAAATGATGTTCAATGCAACTTCATGGTAGGGGATCAGATCTTCATGGCGAACCTCGTATTGCCCTCTGATCTGGTTTACGACGAGTTTTGAGTCGCCGTAGGCTTCCAGATGATTCACCCCCAGCTGTTGCGCCAGCTGGAGTCCCATAATGAGCGCGTTGTACTCGGGAACATTGTTGAAACACGGCTTTGAAAGGGAGTAAGCACGTTGAATGACCAGCTGATCGGGGGAGACTAATACCACCTCCACTCCTGCGACAATTTGGCCTTTGGGGCTTGTTTTTGAAGCGCCATCGAAAAACATCCGCCAGACGGGACCTTCTTCGGTGACGTTTGATTCTTGGACCTCATCCGGGATATCTTCATAGAGTCTTGAGGACTCTGGGATGGGGTGTGCAGCTAAAAAGTCGGCCAAAGCTTGACCCTTAACAGCTTTTTGCGGAACGAACACCATGTTGTATGGTGTTAGCAAGATCGCCCATGTGGCTAGCCGGGAGTTCAATGATCCTGGCTTCGTCATGAGGACCCTGAGCGGATTGACTCGTGAAACAACATGAATTGTCTGTCCCGAGACATAATGTCGAGTCTTTTGGATGACAAATACCAAAGCTAAGCACTCCTTTTCAAGGGGTTATACCGGTGTTCGGCCCCGATCAGAGTTCGACTGAGGTAGTAGATTGCTTGCTCATAGCATGTGTCACTGTTCTGAGCTAGCAGGGCGCCGAGGAAATGATCCATGGCACGGACGTAGAGGAGGAATGGTTTGCAGGCGACTGGTGCCACCAGGACTGGCGGGCTTGTCAAGTAAGCTTTGATGTCATCGAAAGCTTTCTGGCATTCCTCTGTCCAGACGTAAGAGACTCCTTTCTTCATTAGCTGAGTGAAGGGTCGACATTTGCCGGAAAGGTTTGCTATGAACCCCCGGATGTACGCCAGACGCCCCTGTAGGCCTCGAAGTTCTCGAAGATTCTTTGGAGGGTCCATATCAAGGATGGCTTTGGTCTTCTCGGGATCGACATGAATGCCTTTCGTCGTGATGATGAAGCTCAAGAACTTTCCGCTAGAAACCCTTAGGAAGGATTTAGCGGGGTTCATCTTGAGTTGGTGCGCCCGCATAAGATCGAAGACTGTCTTGAGGTCTTGCAGGTGATCTCCTTTGAGACGGCTCTTGACTGCGATGTCGTCAACATAGCATTCGACTGTCTTGCGAAGGTGTTGACGAAAAATGGTGCTCATAGCTCGTTGGTATGTCGCACCAGCGTTCTTCAAGCCGAAGGGCATCACTGTGTAGCAGAAAATACCCTTTGGAGTCCTGAATGACGTGCGTTTTGCGTCATCGAGGAACATCTTGATCTGGTTGTAGCCCGAATACCCGTCCATGAAAGACATACGCTCGAAGCCACATGTATTGTCGATCATCACGTCGGTGATTGGAAGCGGGAACTCGTCCTTCGGGCAGGCAGAGTTGAGGTCCCTGAAGTCGATACAAACTCGTATCTTCCCATTCTTCTTGGTGACGGGGACAACGTTGGCTACCGAATCTGGGTGTTGTTATTCACGGATGAAGCCGCTGGTCAAGAGTTTGTCCACCTCCTGATCGACGACGTTCATGATGTCCGCACGAAAAAGCTGCTGTTGTTGTTTGATAGGCTTGGCATCAGGTAAGATGTTCAGCCTATGCATCACGATCTGGAGATCAAGTTCCGGCATATCTTCGTAACTCCAGGCGAAGACGTCGATATACTCTTTAGCCAGCTGGATTAAAGATTCTCGGTCTTCTCCTTTTAGGCTTTTACTGATGAAGATGGGTTTGGAAGAAGATCCATCCCCAAGGTCGATCTGCTCGACTTCGTCTTCGGTGGGAGGTTCACGTAATTCAAAATGAGACTCCCATTGTTGTCCTAGGCGTTGAGCCCAGGGTTCTTCTTCGAAGAATTCTGATGCTTGGTCTTCGCCTTCTTCTTCTTGAGATTGTGCAGACGTCATGTTGGCTGAAAGTACCCTCTTGAAGACTGAGCCGATACTGGTATCGGAGTCCCAAGTCGATGCTTCGGACGAATGAGAATGTTCTATCTCTTCCGCGTCTGAACTCTC
Organism: Iris pallida; assembly: GCA_029216955.1. Lineage (NCBI taxonomy): Eukaryota > Viridiplantae > Streptophyta > Magnoliopsida > Asparagales > Iridaceae > Iris > Iris pallida. Next base: position 23,574,283 of record JANAVB010002395.1, read on the forward strand.
TGGAGTTGACAGTGGCGTGACATAGCCTACCCTCCGTCGAGTTTTGTTGTAGTAGTCCTGCGGCTTTCCTTTAGGAGTTGGAAGCCGGAGAGGGAGACGTCGACCCTTGCCGTAGTTCAGGCCTTTGTCGCTTTTTAGGTCGTAACCCATCTTTTGGATGAGGTACTTTGCCTTATCCGTGTACCGATAGAGTTGCATTCTGTCGGTATCTGGTTCTGGCTCGAGTGGCGGGAGGTCTTGATGACGCTCAACCTTGCCGAAGATGCTGGATTTTTTATCTCGACTCCATGGTGGGACTGTGTAACAGACCCTTTGGGACAGGACTACTCAATTTACATGATGGATGGTCATTATTTGTGTTTGTAACGACCGTAGAGCGTTATCTAATATATACATGGCATTCCAATGTTGAAGACTAGAATAATTAAAAGACACTCTGTTATTAATGAAATATGAGATTTTATCCTGCGGGATTACATTGTCCAGAGAAGGGGCATCTACATTAGCCGAGATATATTCCCCCAACTCTTCGTCTGTAAGCACTGGAGTAGGATCGGGAAAGTCCACCACAGCGTTGGCTTTGGAGTCCGAGAGGACTACGTGGGCCTTCTCTGGCGGCTGCGATGGCGGTGGCTTGCCCTTAAGATGCACCTTCAGAGGTGCCTCCGCTGTGCCTCCGGTGATTGGTGCCTTCCCTTGTAGTTTTGCCACAAGGGGAGCCGATGTCTGAGGCGGCTTTCCCTTGAGGCGTATCTTCAAGGGAGCTTCAGGAGCGGCTGGTGCTTTTCCGGGAAGCTTAATGCCCATGGGAGGCAACTTCTGAGGCAGTTTGCCTTTAAGTCGGATCTTCAAATGAGCATCGGAAGTGACCTCAGGCTCCATGTCCGGCTCTGCTGTCGTTTCTGCTTCGTCGTCAGCATCATTGGCTTCCTCCCCGTCAAGTGATTTGTATAAGTCAGCATCGGTGAAGTATGCTTCAATCCCTTTGAAAGGGTCTATGTCCGTGAACTCCGTACGGATGACGTTGTTGGTTGACACGTACTTCATACATTGGTGGAGCGTGGACGGCACCACCATGTATTCATGCAGCCATGGGCGACCCAACAGAAGGTTGTAGTTGACTTCAGCGTCCACGACATAACAAGTGACCTCGGTTCTGAGGTTACTGTCACCCTCATTTCCCGTATTTCGTATTTATACTCGTAGTTGGATTTTGGCTTGTATTTTTAATTTTCTCGACTTGCAGAATTTTGGGTTTTCTCGTATTTCGGGTTTTGGTTCGGCTTGGTTTTAATTGGTTTGGTTTGGTTTGGTTCATCATGAGTGGAACACCTTAACCTACACTCTACCCTCATGACAACACAACCACCCTCATTATAACCCACCTACTTCTCTCTCCTCCATAATTTTTTCATTAATTTCTTCTTCTTCTTCTTCCTCCACCCACACCTATAGGCAAGTGCACCTTGCCATCAAATAAGCACCACCTTTTGTTTGTTCATTAGCTAGATTAGGACATGGAGAACAACATTAGAACTTGGAATTTTGTGATTTGGAGTCTCCATTGTTCTAGATCTAAATTTTAGTTATTTTCGGAATTCCTTGGTTTTGATCTATTAAACTTTGATTTTAGCTTGTTTTGATTCTTCCATGTGGAAGAGAATTCAATTTTACTCAAGTTAGAACTTTGAAAATCTAAATTTGGTTTTGATTTGGCTAAGTTGTGAAGATTTGAACTTGGTGTTCTTGGTGTTCTTGAGAGTTCAGCCATGGTGGAGCTCTCGGCCACTGCTTTTTAGCATCTGGCCGATTGCGCACTATTCCCTGGCCTGCGCTCTTTAGTGCAAGGCCATTTGCGCAAGATCCTTGGCCAGTGCTTTGCGCTGCGCTGGATTGCGCTGGCGCAAGCTAGCCATGCGCAAGCCAGCCATGCGCAAAGCAACCCCTGCGCAATTCGACCATTGCGCAATCCATCTCTGCGCAGTTCACTCCTGCGCAGTTCACTCCTGCGCAGTCTACCTTCTGCGCAATCCATCTGTGCGCCATCTGCCCCTGCACACTTGGCACCCTGCGCAGCTCACCCTGCGCACTTGGCACCCTGCGCAGTATATACCCTGCGCAGCTCACTTGTCTATGATGAATTTGTTATTTCTTGATCTTGGCTCTTCTATTGTCCTATTTTATATTAGTATTTTATTAGGTATTTTACGTCCATTTTATATCCTTACGCCTTTTGTCATGAACTTAATTTTACTTATCATGTTTGGAATGATTATTGTACATAGCATGGTATGACAAGGAACTAGTATAACATGACAGTGACCCGTAGTGGTGCACTCCTGACATGACCAACCTGACATGATAGTGGCCCGTCGTGGCGCACTCCTAACAAGTACCCTGACATGATTTATCTTGATAACTTGATAGTGGCCCGTGGCGACGCACTCTTGACTTGACTTGACTTGATAACTTGACTTGACTTGCCTTGACACCGTGGGTGTTCCTGCTTGCTTGTTTGCACAATCCACTTGCCTTGTCTTGCATCATGTCTAGGACGTGACTTCCTGGGTACCACGGCCAGGGACTCGCGCTAAATTGGATTAGGCTAATTATTAGATCAAACTAGAACATGGAGAATTCCCAGTCACAGGCAATCTCGTTATCTGGGCGCTTTAATGGACTTGTAGCTTGCCGACGAGTAGAGCACATTTCCAGCACACTGTCATGTGTTGCACCCTCTAAGTCACCTAAGGGTATATCGTTTCCTGGGCGATGTACCCACCTATAACTCTCAACCCGCGGAAGGATAACTGGATGGTCTGCAGGCCTTGGGACTGGAAATTCTCACTTGCATCTTGTTAGTAATTAGGCTTGTGATAACCCTAGTTAGTTAAAGTAGTAAGCCGTAGTACTTGCTTGGCCGATTGTGAATGAATGGTGTCCAGCTCTATCTAAGTCTTGTCTAGCCCCTGTACCTGGAACTCTTGATCATGATTGTTTTACTTATCTCTAACGATAAATGGGTAGAGACAGTGAGCTATTCAGGCGAAGGGATACAATCCCGGTCCTTGTTTGGTTTAAGGATTGTAACCTGGCTCCCGGAATGGTTCCACGTCCCTAGTCGTTTATCGCCCTGTGTACTTTACTACTTGTACTTCTTTTATTCTTTATGTTCTGATATGCTGGCTTTTGTTCTTATTTGTGGCCTCTTTTGTGGCACTTGCTCTTTCTGGGGTTTGACCCAGCTGGTTTTGTGTGGCCAGATTTCGGAGCAGCTCCCGAGGATCTACCAAGCTTCCAGCCCAATGGTGAACACTAGACGGAACCCGGGCCAAGAGTGGGTTTTCCTTTTTGTTTCACCCACTTATATGTAAATTTATTCTTTTGAGGCGTTTAGCCGACGAGCACCTGTTAGCTCGATGCACATTTACTTATTGTCTGCCTACGGGCTGTAAACATGATTAACAAATCCTAGGGTTGATCATGTATGACTGAACTCTTGCTAGTCCTATCATTTTGTACGACTAGCTTCATGATCATCCAATATGTAATATTTGGGACGCCTTATATATATATATTTGATGCTCAAACATCTTGTAACTCTGTTAATTGCTTGAGATTGAGACAATAGGCTTGACCTTAAGAGACTGCTGGCTTGTAGTAAACCCTCATATCTATACAGCCGTGACCGTATAGTTGAGATATATTCTATTTCAATATACGTAGCTGGCTGTGTCTGCCCCCGCTCTCCAGTATTCTGGTTCTGGGGCGTGACAGTTACCGATGTGGCACTTTAGTCGTATTTTTCCCAGTGGTTCGCTTTTGCTGGCGTTGAAGCCGCTGATAGTTGTATTGGAAGGCACCAACCGGTACATTGGGATCCCCAGTATTGAGAGTAGCGTCTTCGGGATGATGCTGAGGGAAGACCCTGGATCTATCTGAATCTGCTTCATCTTGACTAAACCGATATACCCTGTATAGTACAGCGGCCTGTTGTGTCGGTTGTGTTTGAGCAGCATGTCTTGTTGGGTGAAGGTTATATTGGGGATAACCTCATCCGCACAATGACAGTACGTGCATACAGTCGGGAGATCTTCAGGCTGCTTGACTTGACTGAGAAAGGATTCAGCGTCCTTCAGAGCTTCACAGAGAACTTCTCGGGAGTCCTTGGAAAGACGAAGGAGCTCGAACAGAGATAGGCGGGCAGGAGTACTGGCCAATTGTGCCAGTATGTCGAAATTGTGGGGCTTAGCTAGCCCCAAAGCATTCTCCTTTCGTAGAGGCCTGTCGAAGCGGGCCTCTATCTGCTTCTGCTTATTGGCTGCTGGGGGCTTAGACGGGCCCTCGTCCTGGATAGCAGGAACGGTGCCAGGAGGCACCACCTCGACGGCAGCTTCGTCGGGTTGGACGTTCTGTTGTGAACGCGTCTGCACAGGAAGTGCCTCTTCCGCTGAAGAAGAGACCGTGCGGTAAGACTTGATCTTCCTGCCTTTGGATTTGGAGGTAGGGCATACCTCCGGTTGAGTCACCTCGGAGACAAGATTGGGGTGAACCCATAGGATCTCTCCCCGAGATGTGGTGAGTGGGATGAGTCCACTCACGTTGTCACGGGTAGGTGGTAGGTTAACCACCTCCATTGTCGCCTTAGGGATGGGGACGACGCCATCTTGTGTTGTAGTCGGCGGCAGGGTGCCAAACTGGAGTGACACCACGTTGGCTGACACCGTCTTCTCTTTGTAGTCGATGGAGATTACATTCGTATTGATCATGTGCTGGATGTAATTCTTGAGGACATAGCAGTCCTTGGTTGGGTGTCCGACAAACCGATGGTAGTGACAGTACCTCGGGTTGTCCACTTTCCCAACCTCATCGGGACGCTTCGGGTCCGGAAGCTTGATCTTGTCGCCCTGCTTCAGTATCTCGAAGAGTTGCAGGATGTCTTCGTCGTTGAACGAATAAACCTCCTTCGGCCTTGGTACAAGTGGAGGTTTCTGAGCAGGTGCTGACGCACCTTTTTAGGCATTGACAGTTAATGCCTGTTTCTCCTTTGTCTCTCATCCGGGGTTGTTGGCTGCAGGCCGTTTCCCCTTATCCTCGAAGGCAGGGAAACTGACTCCCAGAAGACGAGCATTGGCCACCTTTTTCTCTGTGGCTTCTGCTTCAATGATCAAGGAGCTCCAGTCGGGAGGAGGAGTAGAGCTAAGCCAGAGTTTGACTGCAGGCAGCATGTTCATGCTGCAGGAAAAGAGAAGCGCATATTCTGGCATGCCCGGGGGTAGTCTGAAGCAGGTCTGTCGGAAGCGTTCGATGAACACTCGTACTGTTTCCTTCTCCTTCTGGCGTATCTCTATAAGGGACGCCATTGTCATGTCCCGTCGAAGGAAGATATTGAATTATCGGGGAGGCTGCAATACCAGTCGTACGCCACTCCTTTCAGTGCCCCAACAAATATGCTGGTAAGTAATACGTCCTCCTTCGGAAGATGTCCCGTCTAGGACTGGAAATACGTCAGATAGCGATGCAGAGAGTCCTTCCCGTCGTATGACGTCAGTGTTTGTGGTTTATACTTAGGAGGATAAACCACCTTATTCCATTCGAGGGGATAAGGTTGGGGGATGCCCATCTTTTGGCGCTCCTCTTGTCTTGTCTTGGACTCAAAGCGTTCGTGCAAGTCCCTGATCATCTCGACCACGTCTTCTGTGGAGCTGGGAGTCGGGGAAGGTGGTACCACCGGGAGTTGAGCACTTGAGGGCTCCGACGTCCGAGGTGCTTCTCGGCGATCTATGTCCGAGGATACCCGTTGAAGGGGTACACTCGATTCTCCGTTGGCCCCTGGGTCGGGACCGGCAGAAGGTGCCCTGGCCAATGATGACCGTATCTCAAACACCGCTTGAGTCAGTATTTGCATGGAGGCAGAAAGGATTTTGAGTCCTCCCTCCAGAGTATCCATGCGCTGGACGAGGTCCGTTGGCGGCGCATCAGACTCGATATCAGCCCCAGTCATATTTACTGTCATGACGCGACCGAAAGTGGATGGATGGGTTGAGGCTTCACTCTCGGCCTCACTCTCTTGTGGGGGAGTTGCCTCTCCTGGAGCCTCATCTTGGCTACCCTCGGCTATGTTCGGGCTAACATTCACCACGGGCGTATCTGCAAGGGCCTGATTACCTTCAGCTCCGTCTTGAAGGGCCTTTGCGTCTCCGGAACTCGGGTCCGCAGATGCTAGACTACCCCCGGCTATGTTCTGGGGGATATCCTCATCTTCTGGGAGGCTGACAGGATCTGCCCCAGATGTGCTTCGGACACCCTCGTCTTCGGACTCGACAAGGGTCTGACTACCCCCAGCTTCTTCCAAGATCTTCTTCCTCCCCTGAGTGCCTTCGAACACCCCAGAGGATGCGACAGCTGTCTTGGTTTTCCTCGGCTGGCTATTGGACGAGGAAGAGGAACTGCCAGTCACCTTTCGGACTGACGAGGAGTTGGAGATCACGTTGCATGAAGCAACCCTTGGCTCTTCTTCTGTTGATACCTTCTTCCCGAGGCGACGTCGGAGGGGTGTCGATGATTGCAGCCGCTGGAACACCGACTGCCTGGGTGGGACTGCCGCTTTGCAACAACAGTTGATGGTGACCACAGCACAAGTATGCCCCGTGAGAGGCGTATCGTGCTTGTCAGTCGACTCTCCTGATCGACGCTTGTGAGTGATCACGTTACGCAGATCGTTGGAGGAGAGTGCCACCTTCACACCCCCTTCAGGCGCATGGCAAGGCCAAGCGCCGGGGTGATCAAGTGAGTGCTACGCCCCCTGATCTTATACCAAACAGGCATCCCGATCAGTAGTGGAGGAACCACAGCATTTGAAGTGACTTGAACGGACCTCAGACGTACAACCAGAGGAGGCGCGGGAGTTCAAGACCACTGGATTTGCCTTACTCGACTTGGTTGTGCACGCAATGGATGTGCCCCAGCGAGACAAGGACTTTGAAGGTCGGCTCATTTCTGGCGCCGCAGCACTCGAGTCGACCTTGTACAGCTTACCATCAGCAGCGCGCATGATTGTGAACGCATGCTTCTGGCTTGCTGCTGGCATGGCACGTTTGGGGCGCATGGCCCGTGCTGCCTTGGACTTTTTCGTACCAGTCCGCTGGGGAGCATAGTACTCAGAATCCAAATTCTTCTCGCCATTACAGCGAGTGAGTCTGTCAAAGACAGAGACCTTCTGTGGCGCATCAGAGGTGATGCACGGGGCATTGGCTGCGCCCCTGCTCCGTCGACGTATCTTCCTCGCCTGAGAGGGAGATGGCTGTGGAACGTGGTTAGCCGCATGTTTTCCCGAGAGATGCGCTGTACCAGCGGGCGCATCTTGGTTGCTGAGGACGTTAGCAAGAAGGAAAGGCTGGATCGTTACATCCCCTTCGGTGGTGGTGCCCGAGGCGTCGACCTTGTGCACCCAGACTCGGCGGGTCTTCTTCGGCTTCGACAGCCGCTTCGAAGGACTCGTACTGCCTTCAGAGATGAACTCCTCATACGCCTGTTGATTGAGGTGTACGACCAGCGTCTTGTGGGAGGAGCCCACCTTCATGTCGTCGGATTGCGACACAGCTTTCTCGGTGGAGGAGAAAGAGGTCTCCAGTAGAGTCGCCAGCTTGTTTGCCATTAAAATTCTTTGATTGCAAATTTCAATACAAACAGAACAGTGTTACAATATAGGACTTAGATGTAGTCCTAGGAGTACACTTTTGTTTGTTTGGGTCCCTTGTGCCGATGGAGTGAGTGGTAATGCGTTGACTCCGTTGATGATCTGACGACGGTTATCGATTCTCTGAAGACTTGGATTGCTCTGGGTGCTGGAGCTTGCTGAGAGGAGGAAGACGTTGAGTGTCTGTATCTGCCTCTCTAGTGGTTGTGTGGTCTATCCGTGTGTAGGTAGACAAGTGTGTGTCGCATAGGATTTCTGGTCGTAAAATTCCATGCTTCTACATGCCATGAACTCGATTCGTGCTTCAATATCTTGGAGGCAGTGCCTCCTCACTTAGACTTGCCTATACTTGTATTATGACAACGCGGTCGTGCTTCACATTTTGAGGTCGTGTCCTGCAACTCAACATAACTTAACCAAACTTGTCCTACAGCCCTTTGTCCTACAGCCCTTCTCGACTTAACTCGAATCGACTAACCCAACTTATGGAACTCGTGTTGAGAACTCAAGTATGATGCCACATCTCGTACCGAAGCACGGGTCTTTACTTAGCCAAACCCTAGGCTCCTGAATCATGGTGCAGACCGTGCACACACACCTTCTTAACACAACTCGTGTTATGCTTACACTTTCTTTGATTCGACTGACACCGTATATGCAGATTTGTCGCTTAGCATGCCAATTATCTATATGAAAGGCCACTAGCATGACAAGCCATCGTGGACATAGCTTGGGTAGGCGTCAGGTCCTTCAATGCAAGGTAGCTAGCCCCATGGAAAGCCCCCGACTACCCACACGGTACAATCCAGCGATGCTATAACGTCTTTTCCCTAGGTTGACTGGCCCCGGTGCCCCGGCTTAATACCAGTCGAGGAAGAAATCTTTGTCGACAAGTTGTCCAATGACCACGCACCTACGAGACATCTAGACTCACGTAAATGCATGGCCTAATTTTTGGTATAACTGGAACTATACTTAGCATCTCTTGCCCTAAACCACCTTTTGCATAACGCGCATCAAAACCGTGAGACTCCCAACTGAGGGACCGCCTCATACTTTGAGAACGCACATCAAAACTGTGAGACTCCCAACCGATGGACCTCCTCAGCGACAAACGGTCGCGTGAACTTACTTCTTTGAAACTGAGGAAACGACTACTATATAGCCTTCCAACTTAACTTGAACAAAATGTGTTCCTTAAGTGCCATAGACCGTGGCTAACTTTATATCGTACCGATCGCGACTCGTGCCTTAAATCGACTTATGTTCTGTGTAACACTATTGCCCAAGTCATACTTTATATGACAGGCCTTGAGATTGTGGGACTAAGTGGCTTAACAATCAGAGAAAGCGGGACAGTGCTTGCTATGACTTCGATAGCCTAGTATTACCTTGCCTAACTTAATCAGGCCTACAACTTAACCCATGGGATGAACAACGGCTATGTTAAGCCTTGAATCGTAGAACCGTGCATGCTTTATCAAGCGTTATGCGGGCGACGCCTATGGCTTAGGCTAACTCTTAGCTTGTGGCGAAGACCAACTATTCATTCTCCCAAGCTACGGAACGAAGGACTGAGTGTCATTTTCATAGCACGTCGTGCACCAACTCTAAGCCGAACGTTGGACCTTTACATATTCTAACTCCATTTAACCCGTCAGGATTATTTTCTTAGCTATGTGGATTCGTCTCTTTTATTATCAAGCCTACTTTTGCATTTGAAAACATTCAATTTATTATGTGAAGGCTAAGATGAGGCAAGTTCACTGAAACTAACCCACCTGAGCGAGGAGCCACCTCGACCGAGCGATGTCTTCGAGCAGCCGTTGTAAGGCTAAGTCCGAACGTCGTCGGTGTTCCGATTCCTCCGATTGATTGAGCGGGACAAGGCACTACAACCGGCACCTGTTTAGTCGGTTAATCTGGATATTTTGTCTTTTGCATAATTGTAATTAAATCAGACTGCAGCTAAATACGATTATGTATGTATGACTCTCTAGGCTAGCTAACTTATAAAGCTAGATCCCCATGATCATTTTGATGAAGCGTCGGGGATACCTTACTGCTTTATCTCATATGCTCATTAATTGATATTTTCTTGCTTTGAATAATTGAGACATAGATGCTATGTGAGACCATAAGAGACTTGATTGTAGCATGTACCCCCTATCTCTTGATATCTGTCACGTCCCGATTCCGTAGAATCGATAGTCGTCCCCCGGGCGTGATGCCGTACGAACCTAAGTTGCGGTCGCACAAGGCATAGTCATAAGGTTATCCGAAACACAACATCATGTTAGAGTACGCAGAGAAATTGATTGACACATTTGAAATAAAAGTAAACTTTTTATTGATAATAAAACTTTATTTCCATGACTCCTTTACAATCAGTGCCGCCTGGGCTTACAACATGACTCAACTTACAAAACGGACGCTGATGAGATAGTCGTTCCATACATTACGTCCCTTTTTACAAGCAAAATATAACACTTTCCACCTGCTATTGAGGGAAGTCGAGTCGTCATCTTTTCTTTCTTTTGGACTGAGTACGGGGTCTTCAAAAGGATTTCCAGAAACAAGCCTTCAACTCACGAATGAGGCTTCAAAACTATTCACGCCGCCTTGAGCTTTAAGTGATACGCCTTTCCTGGTTCGGGGTGCCTGCGTGGAGAGCGAGAATCAGTACATTACACTTTGTACTGGTGCGTGGTTATTTAAGTTCCAAGCTCTCATTTGGTTGAAGAGTTTATACGTCTTAGTTATGAATGTTTCTAACAATCTTAATAAATTTCAGACAAGCATATGACAAGCATAATAATTTTTACTTTAAAACTTACCCATGGCAGAGCGTGCCGTACATCGTGAGACTTACCATGTTCTTCCCTGTTAATTGTTATCGCTAGCATCGCGAGTACAATTTTACGTGTGATTGGTCACTGGCATAACAAGCCATCCTGGACTCTATAGCTTTTGTTAGCCGGGGCCCTTGCAGCGCAAGTAGCGAGCCTCGCTGCAAGTCCCCGCTTAATCCGTGCTATCATCCAAGACAGCTATACACCGTGTTTTCTTTCTTGGCCGAAACGGTCCCATGGCCTCGCGTTGCCGTTACGGGGAAACTCTACCTTGTCGACAAGTTGTCCATGACCGTGCAAAGTCAAATTTTAGTTATTAAGGTATAGCCTACATTCTCTTTGAAAACTTGATCATTTTATCATGTCCGTACCCTTGCATTTATTCTTTCATTCGCAACAACATTATCAATTTACTTAAGAAGGGGTCGAGAAGAGAAGGGTCAGCCACTCACCTTGAGTTTTGCTTGAGGCGAGAGACTTGTTGGCCGTGCTAGATGTCACGCCCCGACCCGGAATCACCCGAATCATCGTCCTTGCTGGGGCGTGATGCCGCACGAGCTTGGAGTTGCGCTCGTACAAGGCAAGATGACAAGTTCTCAAATGGTTATCTTTGAGTTGAACGTTAACAACGAAAGGCAAAACAGAGTATACGAAAACGATTCACTTTATTGATATTCGAAATCAGATTATAAAGGCTTACGATAGCCCAACGAAATTTGCCAGATTGGCTACAACACTCAGGTTCTCTCTTGCCCACAAAGGATTTTACCGTTCCATACATCATGCCTTCTATATCTCGGCCGCATCAATCCTGTTGCATATCCGAACGTCAATGCGATCGCACGCTTCAATACGCTTCGGCATTCCAAGCCTCAACGCGTTCAAACGAAGCTCCGCCGTGAGCAGACCAATCTCGGAACCTGCTAGCAAACTAGTGGGGGATTAGTACTTTCGTCCTTGCTGTACTGATCAAAAACCCACTTAACAAACCGACATTTAGTATTGTATTGATTCATGCAAACATACAATTTAGTTCTCTTTCTATGTTCTCCTTAGGATGAGTTCATGGCATATTCAAAGACTGTAAAGCATGGCAAGCATGTTATTCAATTCGTGTAAGTAAACAGGCAAGCAATCTCGTGTTTGATTCGTGGCGTAACTTAGCAATATCGACGCACTCGCCCTTGCACCGATGCAAGGTGAATACGCCTATCCGTTTTCCCTGTCATATTATAAGTGCTCGCTATTCAGGATCCATCCATACAGGATATATGCATACCTTGCACTTCCAAACCCGTCGCCCTTAACTATATGAAGGTCACTAGCTTTCCGGGCTAGAATGGACTTATATTTATCGAATCGAAACATAAGACGATGTTAACTCTGTGCGGTTGCTAACCAACATCAGAGGCCATCGAAATAATCGCAGCAAGTGGCTTATCACATTCACCAGAAGGTCGCTACCCTTCTAAATGAAGTGCACCAACAATACCGAAAATGAATCCCTCCAAGGTCGAACGGTCCCAGCGCCCTGGCGCGCCGCGTTCGAGGGAATACCCATGCACGGGCTTTTATATCTTTAAGTCCATTTGACCATGCAACGCATCTTATTTCCATACAACCAAGCAAGTTCGCTTATCTCTAACATTTCTTATTGGCTGTCTTGTGTTTCAAATAAGTTGTTTAATAGTTGGCATGTCGTATATATGGATAGAATAGTTTGGTTTATTCAATCACATAGTTTGGGCTCCTAGAATATGGCGCCCTTGTGGCAATCTATTTGATTGTATTGAAAGGCCATTTTTGGCCTAATTCTTCTTCTGATGATCGATTCAACCTCTGATAAAAAAGATAGACCTTGGTTATTATATGAAACCAAAAATAAGAAATGACAAGAAAATTGTATATAGATAGAAGAGAAAATCACGATGTATTTCAATTGGCACTGTAACACCCAATTTTCCAGATGAGGGTAATTTTAAAATTTTGTAATTATAATTATTATTTATTGATTATTATTTCATATTATAATTTTTGGTGATTTTTAATCATTTTTAAACTATTTAAAATTATGACTTGTGATTTTGACATTTTACTATTGTTTGGTTTTAATTTTGAGAAATTTGTCACCCCCGGTTTTCAGGAACATGGATATTTTGTCATTTTGTATTTTTGAAATATTTTTGAATTTATTTTATTATTTATGATATTGTTTTGGGATTATTTGAGTCGGGTTCGAATTTTAACTCAATCCGACTTGAAACCGGGACCCGGGAGTAGTTTGACTCTAGTGGGACCCACACACTAGTTAGGCATGGCCCACATGATATTAATTTTAGTTCACATGATAGAAATATTTTAGTTAGAGGTTAGACTAATTATTATGGATAAGGTTAGTGTGATTAGAGACTTTAGAATGACTAATTTAGCCCCAACCAATTAGCCCTTTCCTAATACTAATAGAATAGGTTAGTGGGGGCATTTTGGACCTTACCATAATAGGACAAATAGCCCCATATGGCCAGCCACTTTAGGAGAGGATAGGCTCAAGTTCATTTCATTATTCTCATCCACACTCTCTCTCTTGTTCTTCCCCAAATTTCTAGAGAGCAATCCCTAGCAATTTCTCCACCAAATCCTTCCATTTTACCACCAAATCTTCTTCTTTCCTTCTCCATTCTAGCCAAGGAGGAAGCTACCCAAGTTTGGGAGGATTCGGAGCTCGTTCGTGTCCTTTTGGAATCTCTACGTGTCGGTGTCGCTCCGGGAAGGCTTTTCTTCGATTCGATCTACCAGGAGGTATAAATCCCTTCTCCTTTTTATTTCCTCATGCATATAGGTCTATTTTGAACCCATAGGAATGACCCCCAAGGTTGTATCTCCATTTGTGTCCATTTCGTGTCCATTTGGAGGTCATAAGAGTGTCCTTTGTGTTCTAGTTGTGTCCATGTGGGAAAATCCCAAATTTGGACTCACTATGTGTTGTTGTTATGTATGAATGAAATATTATATATTTAATCTCATATTTTTGTATTGAAGATGTGTTCTATAGTGTCTCATATATATATATATTAGTGTAGAGAGTGAGTTCTTGATATATTATGTTATATACTTGTGTTCTTTTGTCTCAAACTACCTAAATCCGTCATGATTTTTATCCACGTTTTTAATTTCAGCCCTAATTTAGAAATATTATAACTTCTAGCTCAAAGCTCGGTTTAATCTTCCGTTTTTTTTAAAAGAAGCGTATTGAAGTTAGCTTTCCAAAAACATATATTAATAGGCCTAATTCTTTCTGTAACTTTCTGGAGAATTATTTGAGTGTCAGCTGTACGAAGGACAAACGCGTTCTCGGTGTTTTTGCGATTCCGGGAGTTTCCGGAAACGAAAACGCGATCCGTTTGAAGTTTCGGAAAGCTAACACATAGATCTATAACATACTTTAATTCTAGATTTTAATTCATGCTAAGATGGTACAGTATTGATTATTAGTAGAAGTTACTATTCGGCATATACATTTTGTGCACCCTTGTGTGTAATATAAAGTTCTATTTGATTTTAACCCATGTTAATGTATATACATTATGTAATTAAATAGAGAATGCAAGCATGAGTAAATAGTTAAATAAATGATGTATGAGGTGTAAGTATCCTATCTAATGTAAGCATGTATAAGTATGGCTTGTAATGAATATGTAGGTTCCATAGTATGTAATGTATGGTGCATATAGTGGTGCAAGAGAATAAATGAATGATGAATGAATGCAAGCATGAATGTAATGTAATAATAGATGTAATGTATGCAATATACAAGTTAATGAGATGTAATGTTCTATGTTAACACAAATCCTATATTACCTCATGTACCCCCTTACACTATGTTGACACTATCACACTTGACACATTGTTCACTTACACTTTAACACTCATTGATATGTATACACTATGTATGCCTATTTAACCCTCACTTGCCCCTTTACCATGTTCACATACACACACATAGCCTCTTAAATAAGTAATTATGAATATAGTTGACTTAGCTATGTATGTATATTATATATATGTTAGCATATTGTGTTGTAATATATAAGTTTATATAACCATTTGAAATGCCATGATTATAGACCTAATATTGAATACCAATATATGCATGTGTATATATGTGTAGACATATATAGCTTATAGTAATAGATTACCTAGTGTATATCCAATGTGAATTCTTGCCTATTTGAGTATTGAATAATTGCATGCTATATAGAGTTGGGTGTATGTTGGCTTGTATAGCCTTGTATTGATGTGTGCTTGCTAGGATAGTCTTGGTTAGGCCTAGTAAGACTTGCTGGGTTAGGACATGACCTAGTTTGACTAGTGCAGTTGACCAGAGTTGACCAAGGGTTGACTTTGGTCTAGTTTGACCTAGATTCATGTAGAATGCATTGTAGTACTTTATATTACCCTTCTGGACATGTTGTGACTTGTGCTGTTCTAATTAGGAGCTAGACACCTCTCCTCGGACAGTATCTTTACCTTGGACATTCAGACATCAGGCGAGTACATTCTCTGATAGTTCTCTCATATACTTGTCAATTACTGTACTTCAGTTCTAGTTAGTTGTATGCGATTCTCTGTTACAACACGTGTGGATATTTCTGGATTTATGTATATGACACACTTTTATTTTCTGGCCTCTATTACTGGTATTATCTCTATTACTGGAATCACCTACTGGAATCATTTAACTGGAATCATTTTACTGGAATCATTTACTGGAATCATTTACTGGTATTATTATATTTTGGCTGGACGCATCTTGAATCATTGTGTCGAAATTCTGGATTCACTTGCTGGGAGGGGAAATACTAGAGTGAGACATGTAGACATACCCCAATCTGGAATCTTCCTACTGGAATCTACTAGAAGCATTGCCATCTCTCGTCTGATCAGTGAGGGATGTGCCTGATTACCCACAGCCGTTTACATGTCGAACTCGGTATTTTAAAACACACTGCTAGAGTATAGGCTGGACTCACCCTGGAATCGTTGATCACTATAACTGGAATCGTTCCTTACTGGATTCATCTTGTATTAGATTCATCCCGTACTGGATTTACATAGGTTTTACACTGGTTACATTTTCTGTCTGGACTTTATATCATATTACCCTGGTTCAGCTAGTTCTATTTTTACAGTCTTCATTGCTATGATTCTTCTCTTGTTTAGTATTTACTTTCCTTGCACTTTATCTCTCTTTCTTACCATCACCTGAATATAAACTGCCATTTTCATCAATATAACTGTCTATAACTGCTGTATAGTTCTTTGTCATTTACTTGGGTTTTCTAGATGAGATGTGCTCGTTCCTGTCCTGACTGGACCTGTTGATAAATTTTACAGATAGCCTGGAGGTTGCCTGCTAGCCTAGAGGAGACACAGTAGAGGTTGTATAGTTAGTTATTTCAGTTGTATTGAGTTGTATTTATTCTATGGATTACTGTATTGAGCTTTGAGATGTTTTCTGGGTTTGTGTATCTTAGACACTTAGACTTCTATCTGCTGTATCTCTTTTGGATTTCATGTTTTACCTATCTTTTATCTCGCTCTACCTTAGTTGTGATTGAGACTGTATCTGCTATGTCACCTCCATTCGGAGAATATATACTGTACAGGTACCTTTATATTGTTAGATGTTTGACCTAGGACAGCGTTCTACCGCCGACACTGCGGCGTAGGCTGGACGTACCCACGTCTCGTGCCCTTACTCTAGGGTACGGGTCGTGACACGTTTTTAGTGGTGGCCTATGCAGGTCGAGTTTATGTAGTGGTATTCGAACTAGAGTATCACTACAGCCTGTAGTAGGATTAGGATATTTTTGGAGGTACTCAATCACATTAGGAAAAACTCTTAATCCGATTCCTTTTATCTAAAATTGTTGCTTATTGACTTCCCTTGAATATAAACTATTCTCCTTTGAATTTTTGCTTCATTCTCAGAAATCGCTTCTTGTTTTGATCTGTCTTCATGATGGTTATGAAGACACGATCTCATCGCTTTGGTTCGGGGGATACTATCGAGAGGCTGGCCACCTCTCGTCCTGTTCATCAGGGCCTCTTGACCGCAGCTTCTGTTGTGCCAACTTAGGTTGGCATTTCTGCTACATTGGAGGTGCACCTCCATCTGTACAGAGATTTTTCCCTTCGTTTTCGGTTTCTCTCAGCAGCAGAGATTCATGCAGCATCAGCAGCAGAGATTTGTGCAGTATCAGCATCAGGCTGGAGGAAACCAACAGGGCGAGCTATCGTCAGGATAGTCGAGGATGCACAGACCATTGGAGATCTTGCTGCAAGTTTCGTTCTTCTTAATTTTATTTTCGCAATTGTCTTTTATAATTACCTTGAAATCCGATTCCATCTGTTCTTTGTTGATTGATTAATTTTGTCATGTTACTCTTTTGTTGTGTTGTTTTTCTTCTGAAAAAATCATATGGGCTAGGTCGCCTAAATCATGGGATCTAGAATCCTCAATAGTCGTGTTAGTTGGCATAGTGAGGACATATAGTCAGATTTTGGATGTATTCTCGGGTATGGAAATTTAAGGTTTTCGCCGTCGCATACGGTAGTGCAAAAATTTTAAATACCATGAACCTAGAGGTACGTACCTTAGTCAAGGACTCTGTGATTATCGTAGCCTTGCTCACTAGCATGATGAAGACTCTGGACAACATAATTTTGGACAGACGTATATGATTAACAGATTGTATCTTGAGAAGGTTTAAACATCATACCCTTTTGATTGTTATAAATGACTTAGGAGTAGGGATATTTAGTTTTGTAGAGCTTATTCATAGGTAGTTCCTTCATAGTATAATGGTATGATGACTTGTTGAGTGTCTGTACCCTAGAGGTGATAGTTAGCATTGGTGTTAGAATAGTAACCCATTACAGATAATTCTCCTGTTATCTATAATACCAACCAGTTACACATAGGATGTTAGTATGCCTTACAGCCTTGATAATTATTACTACTTTCCCTTACCTTTTCTAGTGAGGCACCCATGACCAGAGCCTGCCTTTGAGTATAGTTGTAGTTTCACCTAAGACCGAGAGGTCTATTTGCATAGATAGATTACAGATGATATTGGCATATGGGATATAGGTTAGTTGGTATCTATAGGCCATTGTTGTATAGGGTTATAAACATGTTGTTTAGCCTATACTTGGTTCAGTTTTCCATTTTAGTTAAGTTCTCTTCGTGTTGAGTTCCTTTGTGTTGATCACCTTTATAGGCAGTGTGCAGACCCTTCACTAGATACCATGTCCCCTTGATTCAGACCATTCATCCTTAGCCTTGTTCTAAGCATTGTTTCAGACCCTTATAAGTTTAGTCTGCCTTAACCCTTGGTTGATCAGTCATGTATATATATATAGATGATATACTTAGGATATATGTGATGGATTGTTGTTCTTGAGCATATATATATATATGTGGTATTTGATATTCATGTGCTTAGCTTGTAGGTATTTAGTTATAGATGACTTGATAGGATTGGGAAGTTAAGAGCTAGTCTATTATAGAGTTTCTCTTTTGCTAAATTCTAGTTGCCAACACCTAGATAGCTAGCATAGGTAAAACCCTAAGAAGTTAACCAGTTGATGACCAAGTACTTGGATGATGAGAAATTGACTAGTGATTGACCCTTGACTATGTTTGACATAGAAGGGGGTGCGATCATCTTAATTTCGAGGACGAAATTTTTATAAGGTGGGTAGGATTGTAACACCCAGTTTTCTAGATAAGGGTAATTTTAAAATTTTGTAATTATAATTATTATTTATTGATTATTATTTCATATTATAATTTTTGGTGATTTTTAATTATTTTTAAACTATTTAAAATTATGACTTGTGATTTTGACATTTTACTATTGTTTGGTTTTAATTTCGAGGAATTTGTCACCCCTAATTTTTAGGAACATGGGTATTTTGTTATTTTGTATTTTTGAAATATTTTTGAATTTATTTTATTATTTATGATATTGTTTTGGGATTATTTTAGTCGAGTTCGAATTTTAACTCAATCCGACTTGAAACGGGGACCCAGGGGTAGTTTGACTCTAGTGGGACCCACACACTAGTTAGACATGGCCCACATGATATTAATTTTAGTTCACATGATAGAAATATTTTAGTTAGAGGTTAGACTAATTATTATGGATAAGGTTAGTGTGATTAGAGACTTTAGAATGACTAATTTAGCCCCAACCAATTAGCCCTTTCCTAATACTAATAGAATAGGTTAGTGGGGGCATTTTGGACCTTACCATAATAGGACAAATAGCCCCATATGGCCAGCCACTTTGTGAGAGGATAGGCTCAAGTTCATTTCATTATTCTCATCCACACTCTCTCTCTCTTGTTCTTCCCCAAATTCCTAGAGAGCAATCCCTAGCAATTTCTCCACCAAATCCTTCCATTTCACCACCAAATCTTCTTCTTTCCTTCTCCATTCTAGCCAAGGAGGAAGCTACCCAAGTTCGGGAGGATTCGGAACTCGTTCGTGTCCTTTTGGAATCTCTACATGTCGGTGTCGCTCCGGGAAGGCTTTTCTTCGATTCGATCTACTGGGAGGTATAAATCCCTTCTCCTTTTTATTTCCTCATGCATATAGGTCTATTTTGAATCCATAGGAATGACCCCCATGGTTGTATCTCCATTTGTGTCCATTTTGTGTCCATTTGGAGGTCATAAGAGTGTCCTTTGTGTTGTAGTTGTGTCCATGTGGAAAAATCTCAAATTTGGACTCACTATGTGTTGTTGTTATGTATGAATGAATTATTATATGTTTAATCTCATATTTTTGTATTGAAGATGTGTTCTATAGTGTCTCATATATATATATATTAGTGTAGAGAGTGAGTTCTTGATATATTATGTTATATACTTGTGTTCTTTTGTCTCAAACTACCTAAATCCGTCATGATTTTTATCCACGTTTTTAATTTCAGCCCTAACTTAGAAATATTATAACTTCTAGCTCAAAACTCGGTTTAATCTTCCGTTTTTTTTAAAAGAAGCGTATTGAAGTTAGCTTTCCAAAAACATATATTAATAGGCCTAATTCTTTCTGTAACTTTCTGGAGAATTATTTGAGTGTCAGCTGTACGAAGGACAAACGCGTTCTCGGTGTTTTTGCGATTCCGGGAGTTTTCGAAAACGAAAACATGATCCATTTGAAGTTTCGGAAAGCTAACACATAGATCTATAACATACTTTAATCCTAGATTTTAATTCATGCTGAGATGGTACAGTATTGATTATTAGTAGAAGTTACTATTCGGCATATGCATTTTGTGCACCCTTGTGTGTAATATAAAGTTCTATTTGATTTTAACCCATGTTAATGTATATATATTATGTAATTAAATAGAGAATGCAAGCATAAGTAAATGGTTAAATAAATGATGTATGAGGTGTAAGTATCCTATCTAATGTAAGCATGTATAAGTATGGCTTGTAATGAATATGTAGGTTCCATAGTATGTAATGTATGGTGCATATAGTGGTGCAAGAGAATAAATGAATGATGAATGAATGCAAGCATGAATGTAATGTAATAATAGATGTAATGTATGCAATATACAAGTTAATGAGATGTAATATTCTATGTTAACACAAATCCTATATTACCTCATGTACCCCCTTACACTATGTTTACACTATCACACTTGACACATTGTTCATTTACACTTTGACACTCATTGATATGTATACACTATGTATGCCCATTTAACCCTCACTTGCCCCTTTGCCATGTTCACATACACACACATAGCCTCTTAAATAAGTAATTATGAATATAGTTGACTTAGCTATGTATGTATATTATATATATGTTAGCATATTGTGTTGTAATATATAAGTTTATATAACCATTTGAAATGCCATGATTATTGACCTAATGTTGAATACCAATATATGCATGTGTATATATGTGTAGACATATATAGCTTAAAGTAATATATTACCTAGTGTATATCCAATGTGAATTCTTGCCTATTTGAGTATTGAATAATTGCATGCTATATAGAGTTGGGTGTATGTTGGCTTGTATAGCCTTGTATTGATGTGTGCTTGCTAGGATAGTCTTGGTTAGGCCTAGTAAGACTTGCTGGGTTAGGACATGACCTAGTTTGACTAGTGCAGTTGACCAGAGTTGACCAAGGGTTGACTTTAGCCTAGTTTGACCTAGATTCATGTAGAATGCATTGTAGTGCTTTATATTACCCTTCTGGACATGTTGTGACTTGTGCTGTTCTAATTAGGAGCTAGACACCTCTCCTCGGACAGTATCTTTACCTTGGACATTCAGACATCAGGCGAGTACATTCTCTGATAGTTCTCTCATATACTTGTCAATTACTGTACTTCAGTTCTAGTTAGTTGTATGCTATTCTCTGTTACAACATGTGTGGATATTTCTGGATTCATGTATACGACACACTTTTATTTTCTGGCCTCTATTACTGGTTTCATCTCTATTACTGGAATCACCTACTGGAATCATTTAACTGGAATCATTTTACTGGAATCATTTACTGGAATCATTTACTGGTATCATTATATTTTGGCTGGACGCATCTTGAATCATTATGTCGGAATTCTGGATTCACTTGCTGGAAGGGGAAATACTAGAGTGAGACATGTAGACATACCCCAATCTGGAATCTCCCTACTGGAATCTACTAGAAGCATAGCCATCTCTCGCCTGATCAGTGAGGAATGTGCCTGATTACCCACAGCCGTTTACATGTCGAACTCAGTATTTTAAAACACACTGCTAGAGTATAGGCTGGACTCACCCTGGAATCGTTGATCACTATAACTGGAATCGTTCCTTACTGGATTCATCTTGTATTAGATTCATCCCGTACTGGATTTACATAGGTTTTACACTGGTTACATTTTCTGTCTGGACTTTATATCATATTACCCTGGTTCAGCTAGTTCTATTTTTACAGTCTTCATTGCTATGATTCTTCTCTTGTTTAGTATTTACTTTCCTTGCACTTTATCTCTCTTTCTTACCATCACCTGAATATAAACTGCCATTTTTATCAATATAACTGTCTATAACTGCTGTATAGTTCTCTGTCATTTACTTGGGTTTTCTAGATGAGATGTGCTCGTTCCTGTCCTGACTGGACCTGTTGATAAATTTTACAGATAACTTGGAGGTTGCCTGCTAGCCTAGAGGAGACACAGTAGAGGTTGTATAGTTAGTTATTTCAATTGTATTGAGTTGTATTTATTCTATGGATTACTGTATTGAGCTTTGAGATGTTTTCTGGGTTTGTGTATCTTAGACACTTAGACTTCTATCTGCTGTATCTCTTTTGGATTTCATGTTTTACCTATCTTTTATCTCGCTCTACCTTAGTTGTGATTGAGACTGTATCTGCTATGTCACCTCCATTCGGAGAATATATACTGTACAGGTACCTTTATATTGTTAGATGTTTGACCTAGGACAGCGTTCTACCGCCGACACTGCGACGTAGGCTGGACGTACCCACGTCTCGTGCCCTTACTCTAGGGTGCGGGTCGTGACAGGCACAACGCCCAAATGTTCTCATCGAACGCCCGAAGGCCACGAACATTTCGAAGGCACCATGCCGCATTATCATCTCGTATTTCTTTCGTTAACTTTCTATGTTCTTACGTTTCATACTTCGTTTCAATGTTTCAATGGCATCATGCCTCAACTCAATGCTCGTCAACCGAACGACCCGAAGGTCCCGAACACCTTTCGAGGCATTATGTCATATCCAACAGTTCTGCCACATTCATGCCACAACTGTATTCTTTCGTAACGAAGCCATCTTTGTTATCTCGTGCACGTAGGCACGTTTCGATACATTTATCATCTATCCTTCGCGTCATACACTTGCTGCACGTGTCGAAGCCGTATTTCCATACTTTAGTGTTTCGATGTCCGTGGCTTGCGTGCTAGGGCGCTCGCCTATTGTCTTTCAATGTTCTAGCCGTTCTAACTCGTGTGCGAAGACACGGTATGGTTCGTGCACTAAGGCACTCGTCGAATACAGTTATCCCACATTATTGTGGCTTGCGCACCGAGGCGCTCGCCTTTACGATATCCAATGTTCCATAGCGACTCGTACGTCTGCCGTGCGATTCATTTCAATTGTTCTATCTAGTGTTCGACATGCACTACGTTTATCTCTCTATCGAGCCACGCCCGTGGCATTGATAGGTTAACTCAGCATTCAATGATATGTATTTTACTTAAGCATGACGGAGTAGGAAAGAGAGTTAATGTCCCCCTCCCCCACCTTGAGTCGATACGCCTTTGTCGTTTCGCCGAGCCGATGCGGTTCGATTCCATAACTTCATCGCACGGGCAACTCTCCTGACTTAGCCATTCGAGCACTTCGTGCTTCATTGAGTTATACGTCCGATTTGCCTTAGCGTGCCAACGCTTTCGTCCGTCGCAAGGCGACGATTTGCTTTCGCGGACCCCTTACTGAATAAGGCAAAAGATCGACCTCTAACATTTCAGCGTAAACATATAGCCTGTACATGAAACCAACTAAAATCAATACTTGCATCGATTCGGACTTGCATCTTGGTCGATTCGATTTCTTAGAATCTTCGAGCCGTCTCAACGCACTTATCCTTCGAGGCAACGCGGCGCTTCGCATCGATTCACTCGATGCATTCTTTGGAGAAGGCAACTCTTCGCATCGGCTTAGTTCGATGCGTTGCTCGGGACAACTTAACACTTGCATCGTTATTACTCGATGCGTTCCTCGGGTTGATACGTTTCTCGGGACAACGTAACTCTTGTATCGATTCGCATCGATACGCAATCGGGTCAATACAACTCTTCGAGTCAACGACTCAGCATAATGCACCGTGCGGAGCGGGGGATTACATAGTATACCACTCAAAACAAGGTTCGTCCCGAACCAAAACTAATACTAAATTTCTAAGGGTTTCATTAGATCGTTCCACGATCTCGTCTCACTATCGTTTGGATCGTACAACTTAGTTTGGAATCATACACATATTTTAGGCGTCCTACCAATATATGCATTTCAGCCAAGCTCAGTTGTAAGATATCGGAACAACACAAACACGTAACATCTTATTCTCAATAACTTGCCATCTCGTATTCTCGATCGGACTTGGGCTCTAACATAAGTTCTCAAAATTCTATTGCATATGCATATTGATACATACGCGATCCTCCAACAAAATCAAGGCACACGATGCGATTCAAAAGTCGCATTTCTCACTTTGTATGTTTTATCGGGACTACCAATCCTACGCGTCGCGTCAAGCCGTCGCACATCCGATCACAACGAGTCTCCGCAACGCCTTGCGTTTGAAATTGTCACCCAACTATTTCCGAAGTCTTGCTATACAACTTATCTCGATACGACTTCCTTTGTTGACTTGCAAATGTATCAACATTCAGGGCTACGCCCACTAGGTTACTTACCTAGGCATCGTGCTCAAATCCTTCCGACGCAAGTTTAAATTGACATTGCACAAAGGCCACAATCTATCCGACTCAAAAGTTTACATCAAGGCGACGGTGCTCAAGACAACGATCGCCTTGACACGAGTGTAGAAGCATGAAAAATATTACTTTTAGTCCCACATCGGAAAGGAGAAGAAGAAAGGGCTCACTCCATGCTATAAATAGAGCCCCCTTACCTCCTTTGAAAAGGGCACCAACTTCTCTTCCCTCCTTCCAAACTTGGACTCTTCCTATTACGCACCTTCGGGTGCTAAGTAGAAGAACTCTAGGGCAGCGCGGGCTTATCGGGCTCAGTCAGCTATCCCAACCTCTGACCATCAAGAACGTCCCGCTAAGCGGGCCTCTGATGGAAAGTTGTACAGAGCCGCCCGTGTCCAGCCCCCGGCGGCAAACGGACAGAGTGGTTCTCAAGAGTCTCCCAACAAAGATCGAGGACAAGTGTTTCTATTTAGCCCCACATCAGGGAGCAAACATGATACCTACGCACTCGTGTGTTCGGGATACCCGGGCCCACAAAGCGAGTGCACGGGCTGATCGAGACATTCCTCATACGAGTCATGAGACGTCCTTCATGCGGCTAGGTCATGAGACATTCCTCATGCGGCTCGGTCATGAGACGTCCTTCATGCGGCTCGGTCATGAAATATTCCTCATGCGGCTCGGTCATGAGACGTCCTTCATGCAGCTCGGTCATGAGACATTCTTCATGCGGCACAGAACCCAGAAAGCTTCATGCGGCTCAAAATCAGACGAGCTTCATGCGGCTCAAGAGTATCATGCGGCTCAAAAGTCACCAACATGGACATGCGGCTCAAACACATAGGCAACTCGAGTAAACTCCATGCGGCCCACAGAGAGAGACCACGTGGCCTTCAAAGCAGCTGTGCCAAACGTCTGGACGTCTTTAATGCTCTGACGGATGACAGACCTGACAGATGACAGCCCTGACATAAAGTGATCATGATGACTGACACAAAAAACACTATCTTCCTAGAGAACTAGAGAATACCTTCGCAGACGTGGCACTATTCACCAAGTTTTGAGGCAAGTCTATGCGGCCAGACTAAACAAAGTCCATGCGGCCAGAACAGAGAGACCCATGCGGCTCGGTCATGAAGACTCTCATGCGGCTCGGCCATGAAGACCCCCATGCAGCTCGGTCATGAATATATTCATGCGGCTCGATCATGACAACCTTCATGCGGTTCGAAGTACAGAGACTCTTCATGCGGCTCGGTCATGAACTCTTTCATGCGGCTCGATCATGACAACCCTCATGCGGCCCAAACATCGACACTCCTCATGCGGCTCAACATTGACGACGGGACACGTGTCCTAAAGTCAATCAAATCTTGGGCCAAATCCTAATAATCTGGAACACGTGGCAGAAGAATGAATCAAATTTATTCATTAAGATTCGCAGATGTCAGCAAATCATCATGACGAAGATTTATTGCAATCAGCATTAATTGTTGATGGGATTTGGCATAATCCGTGTTAATGGCCCAGATCTTTCACGTTCAAGACGAATGGTCCAGATTGGTTAATCGTCAGGCCGCCGCCACTTGGAGAAAGGGCAATCATCTAAACCCTAATGATGCCCCCACTATTATAAATAGCAGGGTGCCATTCCCTTGCAAAAGATATACAATATCAGAGAGAAATACGTATATACAGAGAGACTCCCCAATAGTCAGAGAAAAGAATACACAGAGAGAGAGAGAGAAGCCTGAAGAGCAACAGAGGAGCAAGAAGAGCATTTCTTCGTCAACGCCAACCATCTTTTCACAAGGAGCCAAGACTGCATACCGATCGTCCAAGGAGTAAGGCAGGGCTGCCGTCGCCTTCCCGAGCCTCTATCGTCACCCCCCAGAATCTAAAATAAACAATTGTACTTAGACTGCTGTACCTAGGTTTTCGTCCCTAGGCTTTCTTTGTACAAGCGAGTTTGTAACGTGAAGTAAAAGTCCGGTCCTCCGATAATTGTTCTGTTCTTTTATATTTTATGGCAAACACGATGGCGACTCTGCTGGGGACTGACTTCTCCACGGCTGAGGAGTTGGTGACACAATCGGATGCAGCCAAACTTGGCTCCACACAACAGAAGATGGTCGTCCGCTTCGACCAACAGGCGTTCGAAGAGATGCTCTCTGAAGGCAGCGCTGGCCCGATCTAGAAGCGCACCCGCACCACGAAGGCTCGCAAAGAGTGGAGGCCAAAATCATTTGCTCCTCCTCAAGTCTTCGATGAGATACCCTCTGTTGCTCAAAACGGCGAGAAGGACTCTCCTACGGCCCCACTTCAGACCGTAGACAACTCTGCTGTCCCCAAGTCCGGCAGAAGAAAACACTATGATGCTGGACTTGCAGGGGTAAAGAGGAACTCTACGCGATCCGAGCCGTAGAAGGGTATTAGCCGCAGGGAGAAAGCCCATGCGACTACATCCGCCAACCGCATGAAGAAAACTCATGCGGCCACATCTGTCAGCCGCATAACTTATGCGGCTACAGTTGCCAACCGCATGGATGAAACTCATGCAGCTATTAGAGTCAATCGCTTGCAGAAAACCCATGCGGCCACAGATGCCAACCGCATGCGGCCAGCCTGCACGGTCGTGACTCCTAGCCGCATAAGAACTCAGCCGACAACAGAAGACAACCGCATGCAGACAGCCTGCACGGTTTCCAATCCCAGCTGCATAGCATCCGCTCCATGCTCCTCTCGATCGGTTTTCGACCGTCTCTCGTACGGTCCGAACCCTGATGATTCTCCAGACTCTGTGGTATTCAACTTGGACTCTTCTTATTATGCACCCACAGGTGCTAAGAAGAAGAAGTCCAGGGCAGCGCGGGCTCATCAAGCCCAGACAGCTGCCCCAACCTCTGACTATCGGGACGTCCCGCTGATTATCACGCGGGCCTCTGATGGGAAGTTGCATAGAACCGCTCAAGTCCAGTCCCCGGCGGCAAACGGACAAAGTGGTTCCTCTGACCTGCGTGAGGCTGTCCTCCACAAACGCAAGGAAAGAGAAGGGGCCTCGGCGTGCAAAGAGTCCTCACATGGACGACACTGCACCCGGATCATCGTCAACTGCTGCTGCAACAACACGACAGTGACGGAAGATCGGCCGTCCGTCTTCCAAAGATTACAGCATCCGAGCTCGGAGGACGAAGCACCTCTTATTGCCTCCTGTAATTCCGCGCAGAAAGTCCCCGCCGAGGGGAAAGGGAAGAAGACAAGCATCTCCAGCCCAAAAATATCAACCACTACAGCTAAGAAATTGTCGGCTAAACGGTTGCCCTCCACCGGAGTATACCAACACACCCGTTCGAAGACAAAATCTGCTGCAATGGGAGATTCATCGTCCGCACCGCTAAGGGTCGAGGGAGCTGGGGGTAGCACTCCTCCGAACATCTACAACAATCCGATGTTTCAAGGAGACGAGCCCGGAGAAATAACTCTCCCATCAGGTGCAACAGATGCTGATGTCCCCGAGGACATCCGTGACTTTCAAGATGAAGCAAGCTCCGAAGCTGGGGGTACTGGTCCTTCTGAATCCGAACCCGAAGAGAATATTCTCACCTACCCCGATGATTTCTCAATGCATAGGTACGACTCAGAGGGCGCATCCTCCACCGTCCCTTCCGTCACTCCTCACGTAAGGACGGTATTCATGACAGACAACAATCAAGGTGGCTCCAATGATCGCCAACGCATCGACCCTTTGGAGGCTATACTGCACGCCTTGGTCAAATCTATAGACGAGATCAAAGCGGTACTTCCTACTCTGCAGGGAGTGACACCGGGCCAGACAAGTGCGGGTCCCCCAATCAACGTAGATTCAAATTCGGCGGCACCGAACCCGGGCAATAATCCTCCCGAAGTAACGACTCCGACTGCGACAGATGAGACCGGAGAAGTAAGGAGAGAAGTTCAAGAGCTCCGAGCCATGTTCCACGCCCGAGAAAACTCTCAAGACTTCAGAATACGGCAACCATATCCTGCTGAATGGAGGGATGTTCCATTCCCACCAAGATATAAGCCGTTCAATATCAACCCCTCTGATGGCAAGACCTCAGCAAGTCGGTATATCACTTACTTCGAGGTCACCACCGACCATCTGCCCCATGATGACGCTATCCTCACGCGATTATTCATCGGGGCATTGGAAGGAGTCGCCTTCGACTGGTACCGCAACCTGTCGGACAATTGCATCCACTCCTTCGCTGGCTTCAAACGCTTGTTCTTGGAGAGGTTCTACGAGGTAGGGCAGGACGTCACAATGTTCTATTGAGCGGTTTCATCAAACCGCAATGAAGTTACCGTCTGGCAATTCGGATTCTTCCCTGATTGAAATTTGCCAAAAGAGACTACTCCCAACAATTAGTCTCTGGATGGGCGAAAGTCAATTCAAGGACTGGAAGGCTTTTATCATCAGTGCTACAAGTGCCGAAGAACGATTAAAGAAGGCCCGCCAGCTGGGGTTGCATATCTCAGAGGGAGAGAATAAGGGCAAGCGTCCCAGCACCAACACCGACAATGGGGGTAGCCCCTCCAACAATCAGGACAACAGAGGCAAGCAGGCTATGGTGGCCGACACGGCCCAGAAGCCCGAGTCACAACCAACAGACAAATAATGGCCTCAAATCACTTACTCTTTTGAAGACGGCCACGTCAAGCCTATCTTGGACATGCTCATACAAGGAGATAGAATTCAACTCCCTCCACCAAGACGGGAGCCTCGATCGGCTGACTTGGAGAACCCAAAATTCTGCCATTACTACCGTTACGTCCACCATGCTACACACGACTGCTACCAACTGAAACGGTACATTCAAAACCTCATCGATTCGAACGCTCTAGCCATCGATTTCGAGGAGGTAACCGTAGCAGCCAACATGGTATCCGTATAATTTGGCAGCTTCCCGCCAACAGAGACTCAAGATGGTGTTATACCCATCCCTCTGGCAACGATGGAAATTGCTAATCTTCCGCCTGCTCGAGATCAAGCTGCCGATCTTGTACCTCTCACTACATCGTGAGGAGAAATTATGTGGGTCCATCCGGACTTGGTCCACGAGGTGACTCAGCCCACAACGCCTCCCATTCACAAGAAGAGAAACGAAAAAGTCAGATCCTGCCGCACCGTCTCGGCAAATGAAGAAGAAGTCACGGCCGTTGTTACTCGATCTGGAGCACAATCTCAGCCCGTAGCTGAAAACCCGACTGATGTTCATCCGCCCACTTCTACTGATACTCCGGGACCGGCTCAGCCTTCGACGACCGACAAGCCTAAGCCGAAGGAGACTCGCTTCGACAAATCCCTCCGAAAGGAGACACCTCAGGGGCTGGAGAGGTCCTACAACTTCGACATCTTGGCACAATTGGCCAATACACCAGCCAAATTGTCCTTATACGAACTCCTAAGGCTATCAAAGGATGTCCGCACAGCTTTGAGTGATGCACTCCAAAATGCCGATGCGTACTTGGCTCAGGTCAACCTCACGGGAGATAACCAACCTACAGATCTCCAAGATAGTGCGTGTACGGGAGCGATGCCCAATATCGTCTTCTCTCCGCAGGATATGCTCATCAAAACTAACCTGCACGATCGCCCGTTATACTATACTGGATACATTGACGACGTAAAGGTGGACCGAATGCATATTGATCCTGGGTCTTCCATAAGCATCATTCCGAAGGGTCTGCTACATCATCTTCCCATTCCGATGCATCGCCTGACGCCTACATGCACCGCCATTAGAGGTTTTAATTCGGGCAGGAGCTACCCAATCGGGAAGATCCGTCTGAAATGCCAGATTGGCGATCTCCAATCAGAAGTCACCTGCTATGTCATAGACGCCGACACTTCTTACAACATCCTTTTGGGACGGCCTTGGATACACGATTACATGATCGTGCCTTTCATGCTGCACCAATGTTTCAAATATGTCGATAAGCATGGCTTCGTGAGGACAGAATTTGTTGATATCGATCCCTTCAAGGGGGTCGAATCTTATTACTCAGACTTCTGTTTGTACGAAAAATCAAAGAAGCACCTGGTCAAAGAAGATGTGCAAGCTCATACCAAGACGGCCACAGGATCAGAAGAACCTCTGACGATCCACCTCCAGGCTCACAAACCAGGCAATTTTGCACCCCTCACGGCCGCTCTGCGTAAGGACGCAATCAGCCTCTCGGCACAGGAAGAGCAGTTGAGAATCCGGCTGCCAAGGTCCAGCCAGGTGCCGAGACCCGCAAGAGGGCCACTTACCATCAGATTGCCAAGAGTCGTTCAACCCCAAACGGAGAAACTCAATCCCTCCGATGGGCCACTGACAATACGTCTTCCCAAGAAAGGTTATCATCCCGATACAAGGTCTGACACTTCTAGCGAACCAGCCACCCCTCGCTCCACATCGAGTGCCAGACTGGGGGTTGCTAGTCTACCGACAACCCCACGCTCTGCTCCGTCAGTTGAACCTCTGAAGATCAAGCTGACTAGGATGCCCTCTCAATCTCTATTCACACAGGGGGTAGCCGAAGAGGAACCAGAGCTAGCCAAGTATATGGCTGCCCACACTGATGTTCCCTCCGCAGATGATGTTATCCCTCTAGAAAAGATACCTTACTTCATCAATAAAGGGTTATCTTTGAACTACACCGAGCTCAATAAGCTATGTACAATGTATGCTATGGAACACGGTATAGGCACTCACCTACACATACAGGTGACAAATGTGTACACCGCTATCCAACTTACTCCAGTAGAAGACGCTTATCGAATAATCGAGAGAGGGGACCACCCAATCATCTTCGGCCGGACAAACAACCCGCATCCCCTCGCATTAGAAGAAGTCGACCTCGGGTCAGATGCTGGAAGACTGCCTCTGTATCTCTATAGCCCTCAATCCAAATATCTCATGCAGAAACAGGGGTATGATCTAGAGACGACGCCAGGATTGAACTACGGCACTGGGCGACGATTACCTTTGAAGTCGCCAGCCCCGGCGGGCAAACCACGGAACTACTATAACAAAACTCGATGCGGTTTAGGGTATGTAATGCCTACTACGATCCCTGAAAGTTCAGACGAAGAATACGACTGGCAGTCACATTCAACCGGATCACCAACTTCTGACTCGGATACCAGCATCGGAGATGTATTCAGACAAGTCATGTCAGTCAACATGGCATTCACCGACGCTTACGAGGAAGACGAAGACATCCCCGAAATCCTCG
Organism: Iris pallida; assembly: GCA_029216955.1. Classification (NCBI taxonomy): domain Eukaryota; kingdom Viridiplantae; phylum Streptophyta; class Magnoliopsida; order Asparagales; family Iridaceae; genus Iris; species Iris pallida. The sequence goes on from JANAVB010002395.1 coordinate 23,605,637, forward strand.
AGCTTGAGCCATGGGCCCAACAATTAGACGCACAATGGGAAAAGCGGTTGGAACTGAGAGAACCTCCTACTGAAGATGAGGTCGTACAAGTGGATCTCGGCAGCAAATCTTCTCCAAAACCGATTTTCATCAGTAAGAGCCTAACTGACGAAGAACGGGAGTCGCTGCTAGAACTTGTCAGAGAGTACATTGATGTGTTCGCCTGGAGCTATGAAGACATGCCGGGGTTAAATCCTGACATCGCTCTCCACAAACTCAATATACGGTCGGATGCAAAGCCAGTCAAGCAGCAACAGCGACGCTTCCGCCCGGGCATCATGGACGCGATCGAAGTCGAGGTCAACAAACTGATAGCCAGCGGCTTCATTCGTGAAGAGCAACATCCAGACTGGATCACCAATATAGTACCCGTCCTCAAGAAGAATGGGAAAATTCGAATCTGTATCGACTTCCGTAACCTGAATGAGGCGTGCCCCAAAGATGAATTCCCCCTCCCCATCATAGACATCATGATCGATAACACATACGGCTTTGAACGTATGTCATTTATGGATGGATTCTCGGGGTACAATCAAATCAAGATGTCTCCCGATGACGAAAAGCACACATCATTCCGAACACCGATTGGCACGTACTGCTACACAGTCATGCCATTCGGTCTAAAGAATGCAGGCGCTACTTATCAGTGAACCATGAGTATCATTTTCAGAGAACATTTGCGCAAGACGGTGGAATGCTATGTCGACGACATCGCCGTCAAGAGTCGCTGTAAGAAAGACCATCTTCAGGACCTGAGGACGGTATTCGACCTGATGCGAGCCCACAATCTGAAGATGAACCCTACGAAATCGTTCTTGGGCGTATCCAGCGGGAAGTTCTTGGGTTTCATCATCACTGCATAGGGTATCCATGTAGACCCCGAGAAAACAAAGGCAATCATGGAGATGGCTCCCCCGAAAAATCTCCGCAAACTTAGAGGCCTCCAAGGAATGCTAGCTTACATCAGGAGGTTCATTTCTAACCTCTTCGGACGCTGCCGACCATTCACGCACCTCATGAAGAAAGGAGTCTCATTCGTATGGGACGAGGAATGCCAGCGTGCTTTCGACAGCATCAAGGAATACTTATCAAATCCTCCAGTTTTGGTGGCCCCGGTCCCTGAAAAACCATTTCTGCTCTACGTACGAGCAATGGAACACTCCCTTGGTGCCCTGCTAGCACAAAACAGCGACGCAGGCCACGAACAGGCCATATATTACCTCAGCCGAATGATGATTGGGCCGGAACACCGATACACCGCTGTGGATAAGGAATGCCTCGCCCTTGTGTTCGCCATTCAAAAGACGCGGCACTACGTCACAGGGCAAACCATACATGTGATCTCCCGAGTCAACCCTCTCAGAGTCCTCATGACTAAACCAGGGGCACTCAGTTCCCGCCTCGCTACATGGGCAATATTGTTGTCCCCCTATCATATGATCTTCGTCCCGCAGAAGGCTGTCAAGGGTCAAGCCCTGGCAGACTTCTTGGCAGCCCACCCAGGATCGGAGTCATCCAGAATATATGAAGAGATCCCAAATGAGGTCGCCGATTCGAATACAGCCACCCACGATAATATATGGCGCATGTTCTTCGATGGCGCTTCAAGAACCGGACCCAAGGGAAATATTGTCGTTGGGTTCGGAGTGGAATTGATTTCTCCTACTGGGCTGGTGATCAATCGCGCCTACTCCCTCAGAGAACCCTGCTCCAATAATGTGGCCGAGTATAACGCTCTGGTCATTGGCCTCCAACTTGCAAGAGAACTGGGGGTAGAATACCTTGAAGCATACGGCGATTCCCAACTAATCGTCAATCAGATCCGGGGCTCTTACGAAGTCCGCCACGAAGACATGATCCCTTATCACCAAATAGCGATTGACATCATCTCGTCATTCGAGGGGTTCTTCATCGAACATGTCCCCAGACTCCGAAACATCGAAGCTGATACCCTAGCTGGTCTTGCCGCTTCCCTAGCAGTTCCAAACTATGATCGCCAATCAGTGGATGTGATAGGCCGCGAACTAGTCTGTCCCAAGAACAATGTGCAATTGGTGGCAAGTTATTCCGCCCAGACAATCGATGATGCCCCAGACTGGAGACAACCATTCATCGACTTCGTCGTCTACGACATCCTTCCTGAGAACCCAAAGGAAGCTACTTCTATCAGACGACGTTCTCTCAGGTTCTTCTACGATACAGAGACGAAGATGCTGTATCGCCGCTCCTATGACGGATTATTACTCTGGTGCCTGTCGAACGCAGAAGCCAAAGAAGCCGTGCGAGAAGCTCATGACGGTGTCTGCGGGGCCCATCAGCCCGGCCCAAAACTACAAGATCGCCTTCGCCGAATGGGCTACTACTGGCCCACGATGGTGGCAGACACGATAGACTATGCCAGAAAATACAAAGCTTGCCAAGTCCACGCAGACTTCATTCACCAACCATCAGAGTTTCTACATCCGACAGTGGCATCCTGGCCATTCGAAGCATGGAAAATGGATATCATTGGCCCAATCACCCCACCTTCCTCCCGAGGACATCGCTTCATACTTGCTATCACTGATTACTTCTCCAAATGGGCGGAAGCTGTCCCACTCGCAGAAGTTAAGACTTCAAACGTGATCAGCTTCCTTAAGCATCACGTCATCTACCGCTTTGGATTACCCCGAAGGATCATCCATGACAATGGTCCGCAGTTTGCAAGCCACGTATTCTATCGGTTCTGCGATAAGCACCGCATTCAGAATGTCGCTTCGACACCGTACAACCCGACAGCAAACGGGTTAGCAGAGGCATTCAACAAAATGATCATCAAACTCCTCAAGAAGTTTGTTTCCTCCAACAAACGTGACTGGAACGAAAAGCTCGGCGAATGCATATGGGCTTATCGTACCACAGTTCGAACAGCCACCGGGAATACACCATTCTTCCTGGTGTACGGGAGTGAGGCGGTCCTCCCATTGGAGACTCAAATCCCCTCACTCCACGTCGCCCTCACCTATCAATTGACAACGGATGATAACTACCGACGTCGACTACAAGAGTTGGAGGCCTTAGATGAAAAACGCCTCCTAGCTCAGCAAAGGATCGAGCTATACCAAGCACGTATCTCAGGAGCCTTCAACAAGATGGTTAAAATCAGAACATTCCAAGTGGGCGATCTTGTGCTGGCAGTCCGGAGGCCAATGGTCATGACTCACAAGACCGCCGGCAAGTTCCAGCCAAAATGGGAAGGTCCATTTGTCATCGAGGCCGTGTTCTCCAACGGTGCTTACCGCCTCGCCAAGCAGAACGGAGACTTGCTCATGTTGCCCGTCAACGGCAAGTTCCTGAAGAAATACTATATTTAAACATCATTCTCCAAATCATCGAGTCATGTACCCTTTAGTACCACTGAACTCACATCCACCCTATTTCAATTCATCGAGTCATGTACCCTTTAGTACCACTGAACCCACGTCTACAATATTTCAGATTATCGAGACATGCACCCGCTGGTGCCGCTGAACTCTCACTTCCTCAATATTCTAAATTACCAAGTTATGTACCCGCTGGTGCCTCTGAACTTACATTCCGGTCACTCTTTCAGATAGTAAGTCACGTATGATTATACCTCTGAACTTTCTTCGTGGAAGAGGTCCTCCTTCATGATCCACTACCCGCACTCCCAGTGCACAAAAAGGGTAGTCGATCCACCAATTTCCGAAACGACCATGTCCTCATTACCTCTGAGTCGTCTTCACTTCCACCAAAAATAAACCGCCCCCTCGCATAGAACTTCCACGTTCTCCTACCTCTGAGTCGTTCTATGTACCCACTCTTCATTGAGCCCACTCCTGCCATGTCCTTATTACCTCTGAATGGGAAGGCTCCGTCGAAGAAATCGTCATATTTGCCATGTCCACATTACCTCTGAGTAAGTATGCCGGTCCTCTTTCAACCTATTATTTGTACCCACAACCGGAGTACGACAAGGATAATAGGTCCACAAATGTCCTCTGTTGACCACAAATGTCCTCTGTTGACCACAAATATTCGCTATTTACTACAAATAGCTTCCGTGAAGTCTCCCCTGCCATGTTCTCATTACCTCTGAGCAGGAAGATTTCACGGTAAAACCTTCACATTTGCCATGTCATCATAACCTCTGAGCAAATGTGATTGGTTTCCTTTCATCCCATTATCCGTATCCTGAACCAGGGTACGCCAAGGATAATAGGTCCACAAATATCCCTTGCTAAGCTTCTTAGCATAAATCCACCATCTTACCATGCCCCGGGAGCCCAGCTGCTCTACGGCATTCCTTCCCCCAATACCAAGAACACCCATGACCACTTTGCCATGGCTGCTCCAAACATCCAAACTTGTTATCCGTACCTAAAGCTAAGGTACACCTAGGGTAACAGGTCCACAAATAATCCCCCAGCAAGTTCGGTTCCATGAACACCGCAAGTACAAGAAAGAAAAGAGGAGTTGAAACATGCTCATTTATTCAAAAATCAAAGGGCTACATCAGCGGGGATCACATCCCTTACAAAAAAAAAAGAAAAAAAAGAAGAAGACAGAGGGCGGATTACTGCTCTGGAGCACATAACGCCGTGAGACGGTCCTTTATCAAGGCAACCGACCGCTCAAGCCTCTGTTTGGCTCGACGCTCCGCCTCCTGGCTCAGCACCGCCGTATCCTCCAGATGAGCATGGGCTTGCCAGTTGTCCTCAAACTTCTTGAAGGCCCGCTCCAGGTTGACAGAAGATCGGGAAACCCTCTCGGCCTCCCGAGCGATCAACTCCTGTTCTGCATGAGCAGCCTCCCGCCCTGACTCTAAGAAGGCCAACTCCTTGTGGAGTGCGAGAATCCGCTCCTTCGTGTCAGCTATTCCACGAGAGGCAGATTCTTTCCGGGCCCTACAAGCCTGACTCCGACGACCCAGTCGGTCATAGGAGACGGAGAACTTGTCAAGGTCCCCCTGCACAGCCGGCCCGATAGTTTCTCGAGCGAGTTTGATCCTATCCCGAGCAGCAACGAGGAAGCCCCGCTCCCGTTCAATCGTAGCAGGCAAGCCAGCCTGCCGTATTGCCAGCAGTTGGGTCACAAGCTGGTCAGCCTCTATCAACTTAGGCTCCAGGAACGCGGCTAACCCCACCCCGCCAGGAAGACCCTTCAGAGTGTCGATTTGACCTCGAGTGCCCCGCAGAGACAGAGAAAAAAGGATCCCCCGTTCCACAGCAGCGTCTACACCCCTTCCTAAGTGACGATAGAAGCTGTCAACCACATCCTGCGTCACCTCATTCAGAGCCTCCGAGGAAGCCGGTGTCAACGGGAGTGTGACTGGCAGCGCGAAAGAAGACGCGACAGAATCTGCTGCTCCTGCCACAAGAGAAACCAACTCTGCACGGAAGGACGCTTGAACATCGGCCAATTCCTCCTCAGCGGCCCGCAGAATTTGGATGCTCGGCAGAGTCGAGAAGTCGATCTCCGGAACCGTATAAGCAGCCGAAGACGAGGCCGGGGCCAGCACCAACTCTATCCCCATCTGCCCAGAGCTGCCAGGATGTCCCTCAACATGCGATGACGAAGAAGAGGAAACGCTCCCTTCGCCCAGATCACGGCAGACCGGGCCTTCCCCGAGAACATCCGCGGCGGGAGGTAAAGGGTCAGGACCTGCAGGGCCAAGGCAACCATGAATCGACTTGACCCTAAGGATATGTTGATAGAGCAAATAAGCCCCTTCGGTGGTCAATATGTGGCTCAGCTTACCAGTGGAGGAGTGTGGAGGCTGGGATTCGCCTACAGCCATCACAACCTCTTCACCAACAGCCTCCGAGTCAGGAATAATAGACTCATCCGCCCTTGCATCCTCAGGAGGAGATGCACCGAGAATGGCGTCGTCTTGCTGAAGTTCAGGAATCTCGAAGACGGGCCCATGGAAACTTTCGTTACCCCGGGCTGGGGCCTCAGCAGCTTGGGAGTCCTCAGCCGCTGCTGAGAGAGCCCCCGCAGAGAGAACCGCGGCACACATGTCGCTAATCAAAGCAGCAAGGGCCGGATCAACTACTAGGGCAGTAGATGGTTCAGGAGAGCCTGGTTCGTCGGACGCCTACAAAGAAAAATGATCAAGTCATATCCCCGAGAGGAAAGAAGACTACAACAAAGAGATAACTCCGACTTAGTCTTACCTCCAGAGCAGCACCTGTACCTTCATCCCTCTCGGTAATAAGTAATCCACGAGACTTAATGGCAGCTCTCTTCACAGAAAAGGTCGCTCTGCTGTCAGAAGACTCGTGCCTGACTCGTTTACGTGAGGAACCAGACCCAGACACAGCTGGAGGCTGTTCTTTCCTCGCTACTTCCTCTTGTGTAGAAGGCAACGGGTCTTCCGCCGATTCATCAGGGGTGGGAAGCGGTTGATCCGCTACTTCTTCACCTCCACCAGAAAGGAAGTCTTCGCTATCATCCTCCTCCTCAACCGACTCAGAAGGTTCTGATTCAGGGAGAGGAATCTGGAACGCCAGTTGCTTTCTAGCCTTAGCCCCCTTGGGCTTCTCCTCTAAACCAGTACCTACGATAAAATAGGTACTCGGATCAAAGTTAACAGGAGGCTTGTTCGCCATAACGTGATACAAAGCAGCCACGTACAAAATTTCCCTCGGCGCCTTAGCATCGGGAACCGAGAAGCTGGCCCGAGTATGATAAGCGTCATAATAATTCCACGCTCGGACGCCGTCAAGAATGCTGCCTTCAAAACCCAAACAAGGGTTGGGACAATCAAGGAACAGCTGGCTATAGCCAAATTGGCGGGAAAACCTACTAGGAAGGTAAGGCTCCAAGTACACATTATCCTGGTTGCGATAAACCAGATGCGCGGGGCGGATATTGCGCAACCAAGCAAGCATATCCGGAGACAGAAAATGAGAAGGTCCAGTACCATCAAGGTGTACCTTCCTCACTTCCTCATCAGAAAAAGGAGGAACGGACACAAAGAGGTCACACCCATCCACTCTTGCCAGCGCCCTCCGACAAGCTGGCATAGTGTTGTATTCCCAAGACCGGTGATGGCATTTGAAGAGGAAAGCATCTTCGGCTGTAGCATCTTCCGCTATCCCAGGTCCCAGCAAAGACTTGTAGTGCATCGCCAACCACCCCATCAGGTAGTAGAAGGGCAGTTCTACGCGTTCAAAATCCAAAGTCTTCTTGCGAGCAATAACCTTGGACGAGAATGTTCGCAAACCATGGTGTATGCTGCATACCATAGCAGGAAGGAGGGCCAGCCTAACTCCGAATACTAGTTTAACGGCAGGGAGGATAAAATGACGACCAATCCTCTCGATAGAACCTGCTCCTCCCGAGACTACGCAGTTTCGTAGCCATATCATTAAAAATCCAGCCAGAAGCGCCTTCTTCGACATCTGTATGGTCCCGTAGTGAAAATAACTAAGAGAGTCAGCTTGACTCCCGAATATATCGCTCTTGGATCGTGACTTCTTGACATTTGACATCAGATCCCTTACCTCCGCATGCGTTCGAAGGGTTCGGGGAGTAACTTCGCCAGAAGGATCAACCCTAAAAAGATAATTAATCCAGGATGTGGTATGGGGAGCGGTCCCCTCGGAGCTATCCGTCGTTTTTATAGCCATCTGATGACAAGCACTATGGTGGCACAACAACTCCCGATACACCGCAATAGAACCCGGGAGTTGCCTGTCCAAGGCCTCGAACTCCTCATTCGATGGGGTATATACCTCGAAAGGCTCATTCCCCTATGGAAGTTTAGAGACAGTATACATCTCATGAAGAGCAAGCCCCAACTCCCCTACTGGTGCAAAGAACGTCCCCGTTCGCCGGCCATACATCTCCAAGAGTGCTACGAACAATGGTTTATTAATGGAAAGCCCGTGACAAGTGCCCCGAATGGCATGGTAAAGCCCCACCTCCCGCAAGAATATTCCATAGGTCTTTAAAACCCAAGTAGTCAACTGGGCCCACGTAGAGGTGGGGTTTATCCAGTTCGGCAGTGCCAGCCTACCAACAGGATAAGACTTCTTGCGAACAAGACGATTCAGGAAAGTATCAGCTTGAGTAAGTGTGAAATTGGGACCGTATACATTCATGAAAGAGCCCGAGGCCAGACCCATCATATACCGGAGGACGGAATCCTTACCCGCATACGTTGACCGCATATTCGGATTATAATGGATATTGCCCATCAACATCCCTGATTGAGTGGGAGTTAAGTTACACACCATCTTCCGATCCAGCAACACCATATTGAACCATGATAAAGGATAATGACGTTCCATGAGAGGAATATGGATTGCCACCCCATCCAAAAAAAAATCCTAGTTCTCGGAAATCTCTAAAACTCGGGGATTCTTGATGATTAAAGCATCACCAAAAGGGAACAAAGGCTTCAGGTATTTTCCATCCAGCTTCCCAGTATTCATCATGGAACAGAGGTAATGGAGGGTCTGATTCTCAATGGCCTTCAACCTCTCCGAAGGCTCATCAGTAGGGAATTGATTCAACACATGCCTAATTAAGTCGTCAAGACGTACGCCCAGGGCGAATTGATTCGAACCCACTATAAGCTCCCCAGCAGGATTAACGGGCAGATTCACTGGAGAAAGACGAAAGAAACGAGGTTAGAAGATAGTCAAAAAACAGAAGCATTGGAAAGGTCATCTGAGTCTATGCGGCTCGGGTCGTCACAGCCTCATGCGGCTCAGCATTAGATACGTCCATGCGGTTCGGTGCATCATAGCCTCATGCGGCTCCGAGTTAGCCGAGTCCATACAACTCAAATTCAGACGAGCTTATAGACCCATGCGGTTCAGGTTAAGTACGCCTACGAAGCCAGACTCATGCGAGCGGATGCGGATGTAAGCAAGCGAGTTTATGCGGTTCAAAAAGTGAGCAACGCTTATGCGGCCCAAATCGAAAACACATATGCGGCTCAGATCGAGTATAACAAGCTCATGCAGCCCCATGGGGCGAAGGGCTCAGACGACCCTTACCAGCGATAGGCGGATGAACGTCGGAATGAATAGAACGCACAGCAGCCGGCGGAGGAGTGACCACGTTCGTCGCTGCAGTCGTCGTAGAAGCAACCGCCTTACCCTTCGCGGCCTTCGACGCAGCAGCCTTCTTGGGAGCCATTGTCGATCGTTGAAGGAAGAAGACGAAGAACAAAGACGGCAACAGGGAATTCGAGCAAAGAGAGAAGGTAAAGAAACCCCCAGGGGACTAAAAGACTCCTATTTATAGGCGAAAGAGGCCTATAAAAACAAACAGACGTCTCGGATTACGCGCCGCCTCAAAAGATAAAGATAAAACGCTTCGGTCAAGGCAAAACCGACCCTTGGGATCCTCCCCTAAAAAGACGGCGTTAATTCAAAACGAATCAAAGGCGTTTAATGAAGATTTACATACGTGGTCAGGACACGTGGCAAAGAGCCTATGCGGACAGATGAATCTATGCGGCTGGGACACTTATGCGGCATAAACGGGACCATGCTTCTTATTCAAAGTGTTTCAATTTTGCAAATTGAAAACTTTAAAGGGGGTCCTGTAGAAGCATGGAAAATATCAGAATAATGGTCCATGCGGCTCCGAATACGAAGCCCATACGGCTCATATGGGAGCTGTCTTATACGGTTCAAAGAAAGACTCTCAGTCTCATGCTGCTCGAGAGTGTATGCGGTTCAGCAGGAATATGCGGCTCGATCGATGCCACGTGTCCCCTAGTGATCCTTTCCTACAACTGGCCCTTTGAATAGTGGCCTCATTTAATGCTCTGACACGATTTGACGACTGTGACAGCTCTGGCATAAAGTGTCATAATGGCTCTGCCATAATGACAGACTTTTCGGGAAAAGAAGAAGATCTCTGACCCGATCCGTCAGAAATCCTAGGTTGCCACGTGGCAAATCTCATACGGCTTAAATAGAGAACAGCTTCATGCGGCTCACTGAGAAGTCACCCTATATGACTAGCAGAAATCAGCCATATGCGGCCCACTGAGAGCTCAGCCCCTGCGGCTCAATACAACGCTAGCTCATGCGGCTCGTAAAAACTATGCATATGCGGCTCATTGAGAGTTCGTTCCCTGCGGCTCGATGAAGCATTGTCCTATGCAGCTCACGAAGAGTATCTTCCTGTGGTTCAAGTATTGCCCATCCTATGCGGCTCTGGCAGGACCCATAATCAAAACACGTGGCATCGGATCAATCAAGGATTTAATCGAATCCCAACAAGTATATTTGACATCATCGTCATAATTACTAAGATCAGGACATATCATTTATTATCAAGCTAATGGGACACGTGGCGAGCAATCAGACATTGGCATAATCAATCATGAAGATTTAAAGCAGTTAGCATTAATTACTCACAAGGTACGGTGCTATCCGCATTAATGGCCTAGATTTATTGTAATCAGGATCAAGGGTTCCGATAGATTGAAGGAGCGCCGACATTCCAAACAAATGATCATTAGCAAACCCTAATAATCACACCCCACTCCTATAAATAGCCAGTATCATTTCCTTGTAAGAACTACGGGCAACAAGAGAACAAAAAAAAAGAGAGACAGATATACAGAGAGAGAGCTCCCCCCTTTTTTGATAATCACAGAGAGAGAGAGAAGCCAGGAGAGCAACACGAGGAAAGCAAGAAGAGCATTTCTTCGTCCACGCCAAGCAGATCTTCTCCGAGCCAAGACTGCATACCGATCGTCCAAGGAGTAAGGCAGAGCGGCCGTCGCTTTTCTGAGCCTCTATCGTCACCCCCCAGAATCTAAAATAAACATTTGTACTTAGACTGCTGTACCTAGGTTTTTGTCCCTAGGCTTTCTTTGTACAAGCGAGTTTGTATTGTGAGTCTAAGTTCAGTCCTCCCATAAAATAGTTCTGTACTTTTACAATCAATGGCTGAGAACCCGACTGATGATCATCCGCCCACTTCTACTGATACTCCGGGACCGGCTCAGCCTTCGACGACCGACAAGCCTAAGCCGAAGGAGACTCGCTTCGACAAATCCCTCCGAAAGGAGACACCTCAGGGGCTGGAGAGGCCCTACAACTTCGACATCTTGGCACAATTGGCCAATACACCGGCCAAATTGTCCTTATATGAACTCCTAAGGCTATCAAAGGATGTCCGCTCAGCTTTGAGTGATGCACTCCAAAACGTCGACGCGTACTAGGCTCAGGTCAACCTCACGGGAGATAATCAACCTGCAGATCTCCAAGATAGTACGCGTACGGGAGCAATGCCCAACATCGTCTTTACTCCGCAGGACATGCTTATCAAAACCAACCTACATGATCGCCCGCTATACTACACGGGATACATCGGCGACGTGAAGGTGGATCGGATGCACATAGATCCTGGCTCTTCCATAAGCATCATCCCGAAGGGTCTGCTACATCATCTTCGCATCCCAATGCATCGCCTGACGCCTACAAGCACCGCCATTAGCGGTTTTAATTCGGGCAGGAGCTACCCTATTGGGAAGATTCGTCTGAAGTGTCAAATTGGCGACCTCCAATCCGAAGTCACCTACTACGTCATAGATGCAGACACTTCTTACAACATCCTCTTGGGGCGCCCATGGATACACGATTATATGATCGTGCCTTCTACGCTGCACTAGTGCTTCAAATATGTCAACAAACACGGTTTCGTAAAGACGGAATTTGCTGACATCGATCCCTTCAAAGGGGTCGAATCTTACTACTCAGACTCCTGCCTGTATGAAAAATCGAAGAAGCATCTTGGTGAAGGAGATGTACAAACTCGTACCGAGACAGCCACAGGATCCGAAGAACCTCTGACGATCCACCTCCAAGCTCGCAAACCTGGCAAGTCCGCACCCCTCACCGCCACTCTGCGTAAGGACGCAATTAGCCTCTTGGCACAAGAAGAGCAAATGATAATCCGGCTGCCAAGGTCTGGCCAAATGCCAAGATCCATAACGGAGCCATTAACAATCAGGCTGTCGAGAGTCGGCCAGCCACAAGCAGAGAAGCTCAATCCCTCTGACAAGCCAATGACGATACGTCTTTCCAAGAAGAATCGTCACCCCGATACAAAGTCTGGGGCTTCTAGCGAGCCAACAACTCCCCGCCCAGTACCGAGCACCAAACTGGAGGTGGCTAGTGCGCCAACAACCCCACGTTCTACTCCACCCATGGAGCCCCTGATAATCAAGTTGTCCGAGTCATCCTCTCCGTCTGCATTTACACAGGGGGTGGCCGAAGAAGAGTCATAGCTGGCCAAGTATGAGGCTGCTCACACTGAGACTTGCTCATGTTGCCCATCAACGGCAAGTTCCTGAAGAAATATTATGTCGGAACGGCATTCCAGGTCATCGAGTCATGTACCCGCTGGTGCCACTGAACTCGCATCTTCAACACATTTCAGATTATCGAGTCATGTACCTGCTGGTGCCGCTGAACTCGCATCTTCAACATTTTCTAAATCATCGAGTCATGTACCCGCTAGTGCCGCTGAACTCACATCCACAAACATTTTCCAGATCACCGAGTCACGTACCCGCTGGTGCCGCTGAACTCACACTTTCACAATACTCTAAATTATCAAGTCATGTACCCGCTGGTACCTCTGAACTCACATCCCGGTCACTCTTTCAGATAGTAAGTCATGTATGATCATACCTCTGAACTTTCTTCCTGGAAGAGATCCTCCCTCATGATCCACTACCCGCACTCCCAGTGCACAAAAAGGGTAACAGATCCACAAATTTCCAAAACGGCCATGTCCTCATTACCTCTGAGTCATTCCACTTCCGCCAAAAATAAATTACCCCTTACATAGAACTTCCATGTCCTCATTACCTCTGAGTCGTTCTATGTACCCTCCTTCATTGAGCCCACTCCTGCCATGTCCTCATTACCTCTGAGTGGGAAGGCTTCGTCGAAGAAACCTTCATGCTTGCCATGTCCTCATTACTCTGAGTAAGTATGATTGGTCCTCTCTCATCTTATTACCCGTACCGTGAACCAGGGTACGCCAAGGGTAATAGGCCCACAAATGTCCTCTGTTGACCACAAATGTCCTCTGTTGACCACAAATGCCCTCTGTTGACCACAAATGTCCTCTGTTGACCACAAAAAGTCCTCTGTTGACCACAAATATCCTCCGCGAATCCATACTTGCCATGTCCTCACTACCTCTGAGTAAGTATGATGGTCCTCCCTCGACTTATTATCTGTACTCACGATCTGAGTACGCCCAAAGATAATAGGCCCACAAACGTCTTTCGATGACCACAAATGTCCTCAGTCGACCACAGATGCTGTACTGGGTCTCCAGTACACGCCCATCCCTTCCCTATCATGCCTAGGAGCCCAGTTGCTCCCTGGCATTCTCTCGAATACCAAAAACTTCTATAGCTGTCTTATCGCGAAGTTGTTCTAGGTATTCCTCTCCGAAACTTGTTACTCGTACCTAAAAACCAAGGTACGCCCAGGGTAACAGGTCCACAAATAATTCTCCAGCAGAGTCGCCATCGTGTTTGCCATTGATTGTAAAAGTACAGAACAGTTTTATGGGAGGACTGAACTTAGACTCACAAAACAAACTTGCTTGTACAAAGAAAGCCTAGGGACGAAAACCTAGGTATAGCAGTCTAAGTACAATTGTTTATTTTAGATTCTGGGGGGTGACGATAGAGGCTCGGGAAAGCGATGGCCGCTCTGCCTTACTCCTTGGACGATCGGTATACAGTCTTGGTTCGGAGAAGATCTGCTTGGCGTGGACGAAGAAATGCTCTTCTTGCTCTCCTCGTGTTGCTCTCCTGGCTTTTCTCTCTCTGTGATTATCAAAAAAGGGGGGAGCTCTCTCTGTATATCTGTCTCTTTTTTTTTATTCTCTTGTTGCCCGTGGTTCTTGCAAGGAAATAATGCTGGCTATTTATAGGAGTGGGGTGTGATCATTAGGGTTTGCTAATGATCATTTGTTTGGAATGTCGGCGCTCCTTCAATCTATCGGAACCCTTGATCCTGATTACAATAAATCTAGGCCATTAATGCGGATAGCACCGTATCTTGTGAGCAATTAATGCTAACTGCTTTAAATCTTCATGATTGATTACGCCAATGTCTGATTGCTCGCCACGTATCCCATTAGCTTGATAATAAATGATATGCCCTGATCTTAGTAATTATGATGATGATGTCAAATATACTTGTTGGGATTCGGATAAATCCTTGATTGATCCGATGCCACGTGTTTTGATTGTGGGTCCTGCCAGAGCCGCATAGGATGGGCAACACTTGAACCGCAGGGAGATACTCTTCGTGAGCCGCATAGGACAATGCTTTATCGAGCCGCAGGGAACGAACTCTCAATGAGCCGCATATGCATAGTTTTTGCGAGCCGCATGAGCTAGCGTTGTTTTGAGCCACAGGGGCTGAGCTCTCAGTGGGCCGTATATGGCTGATTTCTGCTAGTCATATAGGGTGACTTCTCAGTGAGCCGCATGAAGCGGTTCTCTATTTAAGCCGCATGAGATTTGCCACGTGGCAACTTAGGATTTCTGACGGATCGGGTCAGAGATCTTCTTCTTTTTCCGAAGAGTCTGTCATTATGGCAGAGCCATTATGACACTTTATGCCAGAGCCGTCACAGTCGTCAAATCGTGTCAGAGCATTAAATGAGGCCACTATTCAAAGGGCCAGCTGTAGAAAAGGATAACAAGGGGACACGTGGCATCGATCGAGCCGCATATTCCTGCTGAACCGCATACACTCTCGAGCCGCATGAGACTGAGAGTCTTTCTTTGAACCGTATAAGACAGCTCCCATATGAGCCGCATGGGCTTCATATCCGGAGCCGCATGGACCATTATTCTGTTATTTTCCATGCTTCTACAACGAGGGTCTTTACGATACGCCTTACATTCGATTCCTAACGAGTAGGAATTTACTAGCCAAATTCCTAACTTACCCGTCTCGCAACATCGAATATATTTTCGATTCACGCAAACTCAATTGTGAGGTAAATCTGAATCTAACGGTACAACTCGTAAGTCATTTCCTTATCGTTCTCTCTCGTGTATAGCACGACTCTCACAATTGCCTATCCTAATCACCAAGTTCGTTGGTGAATTTTCTAGTTTGTTCGTCGACCAACATAACCATTCAAATATTCATCCGACGAATACTCAAATCTAACTATATCATTCTCAATCGAAAGTTGTTCCAACAATTCTAGATCGCCTAGACTTATCGTCAACATACACCACATTGTATTTGTTATCGATGCAATCTCATATGCGATATCGCATGGGTCATCTTACGGTCTGCAACATTCAATTTGATTTGGCGGTCAAGTCTTCTAGGGTCAGCTGCCCCGAAGCTACGCTCGATAATTATGGATCATCACCGAAGAACAGTTTACTACGAACCATGCTATATCTTATTTCGGAGCCAAATCATGTTCCGACATAACCATTTCTATGCGACTATCAAATCCGTACGTAACCATTTCTATCGGCGCAACTGATACGCAAGTATCCTCCGAGTAAAGTCATGCACTATTGTCGATGATTCTGCAATTTACGAAACATCTACTTATATCGAATTCGAGTCTATCTTATTTCGCGGTCGACACACGAGATGCTATACGCATCGAGAAATCATCGACGACTTATAGTCTCGTCTTGATTAATCACAAAATTTACGATCAACCAAGTTCGTTCATTCTCGTATCGTTACTTACAAAATTTCATAGCACGAGGCACACTCTATTTTGTATTCTCACATCGCTTACGTTTCCTTACATATCGATCTTGATACGCCGTATCTATTTCGATAACGTAAGGGTCAACTTTGAAACCGTTTCAACGTCAACTTAACTCGCATCGCATACATCCAAGTTCGTAATGAACTTTTCCATACGCATTGACTCGTTCTCCGATTTGCCGCATCCCGCTATACTTCGATCGCGTAACTGAGTTACCGATTATCCAATATCGAACCCTCAAGTCATACGATCTCGCCTTCTAAGTTTCACGTGTTTTTCAGTCATACTCGAATGAGTTTCGCCGTAACGTAGCTAACTATTTCTTAGGCATGATTACTCGCATCAACCAACTTTTTTTACCGAAGTCGCACATCGTGTGATTCGATTGCAATTCACATCGCCCAACATTTCTATCGAAATCGCAAGTCGTGCGATTCGATTCATCTCGCCTAACATTTCTATCAGGATCGCAAGTCGTGCGGATCGATTTCAACGTTTCGAGTTTCCTATCCCGTCGATCCGATGGTTGCCTCAAGGCATAATCGTTTCTCTAGTTCCCGTCATTCGACCGACACATAAAATTTTCAATCGACGAATCATTCAATGATACGAGTCCCGCCTTATCGTTCTAACCGAACATCGAAGAACACTTGCATCAACCTGCCGTTATACAAATTCTCAATCGAGTCTCGGTGCTATCCCGTCCGTTGCGGACAAACCTTCTGCAATTCTCATAATACGTTGATGCAATTCATCGCACAATTGGTATTACATATACCACTCGAAATTGAGCCATTCATTGCATCGGTGATATGCCATATACCACCCAGAAATTAAGTTACTTCCGTCGCAACGTACTCTTTAGGAACCAACGATCTCATCCGACTCACGATTTCTGCAGTGATCGTGCTTGATCACAACCGTAACTCTGATTAATCAAAATTCGACGCAACTCGGCCAATGCATTCATTTGCCAACACAAGCTCGGTGCACAACCGAACCGATTTCGTTTCTCGATTTATAACTTTCGTTTTCTTTCGTTGCATCTTGTGCAACAATTCATTCTCAATATCCGTCGCACTTCGTGCAACAATTTTTTTTTTACTCTGATTTGTGTTGCACCACGTACAATAATTTTACTTTCGACATGCGTTGCACATCGTGCAACATTTTACTTTACTTTCAATATGCATTGCACATCGTGCAATGATTTATTTTCGATATTCACCGTACCTCGTGCATCGATTTATCTTCGACATCTGTTGCACCTCGTGCAACATTTTATTTCCGACATTCAAAGTCAATGCTCAAACCCGTTCAACACATTCGATATTGACTTATCGCTTTTCATCGCAACGCACATTAGAAATCGATATGTGAATCCGTTCGACACATTCAATATCAACTTTTATTTTTCTTTTCAACGCATCATTTACAATCAACGCATGGCAATTGCTGTAGCAACATTCCACGACTTTCATTGTATCGATGCTACCAATATTTTTCGTATCGTTCGTTGCAAACAACGAATATCACAAATTACAATTCACGACGTGTTGCATCCGCAGCAACAATTTATTGAATTCATATCTCGCAACTTGTTGCGCTTATAGCAACAAACCTTTTTTGACTTTTCTCGCAAACACCATGTAATTTCCAAAACAACACGCGGCAAAATTACATGATTTGTATTAGACTTATTGTATGGAACATCCAGTGCGGCATCGAGTAGAGTCGAGAGTGATTTCGATTGGTGGTGGACAACTTTTAGAACTGAAATGAAGCAAGCATCCAGAGGAAATTGAGCCTAGAGCTATGATACCAATTTGTCACGCCCCGACCCGGAATCACCCGAATCATCGTCCTCGCTGGGGCGTGATGCCGCACGAGCCTGGAGTTGCGCTCGTGCAAGGCAACATGACAAGTTCTCAAATGGTTATCTTTGAGTTGAACGTTAACAACGAAAGGCAAAACAGAGTATACGAAAACGATTCACTTTATTGATATTCGAAATCAGATTACAAAGGCTTACGATAGCCTAACGGAATTTGCCAGATTGGCTACAACACTCAGGTTCTCTCTTGCCCACAAAAGATTTTACCGTTCCATACATCATGCCTTCTATATCTCGGCCGCATCAATCCTATTGCATATCCGAGCGTCAATGCGATCGCACGCTTCAATACGCTTCGGCATTCCAAGCCTCAACACGTTCAAGCGAAGCTCCGCCGTGAGCAGACCAATCCCGAAACCTGCTAGCAAACTAGTGGGGGATTAGTACTTTCGTCCTTGCTGTACTGATCAAAAACCCACTTAACAAACTGACATTTAGTATTGTATTGATTCATGCAAACATACAATTTAGTTCTCTTTCTATGTTCTCTTTAGGATGAGTTCATGGCATATTCGAAGACTGTAAAGCATGGCAAGCATGTTATTCAATTCGCGTAAGTAAACAGGCAAGCAATCTCGTGTTTGATTCGTGGCACAACTTAGCAATATCGACGCACTCGCCCTTGCACCGACGCAAGGTGAATACGCCTATCCGTTTTTCCTATCATGTTATAAGTGCTCGCTATTCAGGATCCATCTATGCAGGATATATGCATACCTTGTACTTCCAAACCCGTCGCCCTTAATTATATGAAGGTCACTAGCTTTCCGGCTAGAATAGACTTATATTTATCGAATCGAAACATAAGACGATGTTAACTCTGTGCGGTTGCTAACCAACATCAGAGGCCATCGAAATAATCGCAGCAAGTGGCTTATCACATTCACCAGAAGGTCGCTATCCTTCTAAATGAAGTACACCAACAATACCGAAAACGAATCCCTCCAAGGCCGAACGGTCCCAGCGCCCTGGCGCGCCGCGTTCGAGGGAATACGCATGTATGGGCTTTTATATCTTTAAGTACATTTGACCATGCAACGCATCTTATTTCCATACAACCAAGCAAGTTCGCTTATCTCTATTTTAATTGGCACAACGCCCAAATGTTCTCATCGAACGCCCGAAGGCCACGAACATTTCGAAGGCACCATGTCGCATTATCATCTCGTATTTCTTTCGTTAACTTTCTATGTTCTTACGTTTCATACTTCGTTTCAATGTTTCAATGGCATCATGCCTCAACTCAATGCTCGTCAATCGAATGACCCGAAGGTCCCGAACACCTTTCGAGGCATTATGTCATATCCAACAGTTTCGCCACATTCATGCCACAACTGTATTCTTTTGCAAGGAAGCCATCTTTGTTATCTCATGCACGTAGGCACGTTTTGACACATTTATCATCTATCCTTCGCGTCGTACACTTGCTGCACGCGTCGAAGCTGTATTTCCATACTTTAGTATTTCGATGTCCGTGGCTTGCGCGCTAGGGCGCTCGCCTATTGTCTTTCAATGTTCTAGCCGTTATAACTCGTGCGCGAAGGCACGGTATGGTTTGTGCACTAAGGCACTCGCCGAATACAGTTATCCCACATTATTGCGGCTTGCGCACCGAGGCGCTCACCTTTGCGATATCCAATATTCCATAGCGACTCGTACGTCTGCCGTACGATTCATTTCAATTGTTCTATCTAGTGTTCGACACGCACTACATTTATCTCTCTATCGAGCCACGCCCGTGGCATTGATAGGTTAACTTAGCATTCAATGACATGTATTTTACTTAAGCATGACAGAGTAGGAAAGAGAGTTAATGTCCCCCCCCACCTTGAGTCGATACACCTTTGTCGTTTCGCCGAGCCAATGCGGCTCGATTCTATAACTTCATCGCACGGGAAACTCTCCTGACTTAGCCATTCGAGCACTTCATGCTTCATTGAGTTATACGTCCGATTTGCCTTAGCGTGCCAACGCTTTCGTCCGTCACAAGGCGACGATTTGCTTTTGCGGACCCCTTACTGAATAAGGCAAAAGATTGACCTCTAACATTTCAGTGTAAACGTATAGCCTGCACATGAAACCAACCAAAATCAATACTTGCATCGATTCGGACTTACGCCTTGGTCGATTCGATTTCTTAGAATCTTCGAGCCGTCTCAACGCACTTATCCTTCGAGGCAAAGCGGCGCTTCGCATTGATTCACTCGATGCATTCTTTGGACAAGGCAACTCTTCGCATCGGCTTCGTTCGATGCGTTGCTCGGGACAACTTAATACTTGCATTGTTATTACTCGAGGCGTTTCTCGGGTCGATATATTTCTTGGGACAACGTAACTCTTGTATCGATTTGCATCGATACGCAATCGGGTCAATGCAACTCTTCGAGTCAACGACTCAGCATAATGCACCGTACGGAGCGGGGCATTACACTAGTTGTCGCCTACGCGATTATCTGTAATCGTATAAGCAACCGATTAGAACACTGTATTATTCAAAAGTTGATAGAAAATGTGAGTTCGAAATGCAAGCCATAAAAACTATCAAAAATATTCATAAAAATGCATTCAGAAAACCAAATCCAAAACCAACGCAAGCGGCGTACAAAACAGAGCAACGGGAGGTCTCTCCCGACTCAGCCGCAGAGTCAGTCCTTGTGGCGCAACCCGCTGAATATGGGACTTGGTTCCGAAGAAGCCATTCCATAACGGGGAATGGATCTTAATTCAACCGTTCCCGTTTAACCGATTCGATCGATCCCGACCTATCGGTTCCGACGGAATCGATGGCGACAGTATTCCTTTCTCGCGCACCCCGTGGACGGAGAACGGGGCACGATATAGGGACGGGGCACTACACCATAACCAACTAAGAAAAATTTTTGTCCTCGAAACTTAAGAATAGAACCTACCTCTACGAGAACAATGAAGAAAATTTTTCCTTCATTTCTGACTCAAGCTCCTACGTCGACTCCTCGACCGAATAGTTTCTCCCGAGGACGCGAGCGAGAGGAATGGCACGGTTGTGGAGAAGTTTATCTTTGCGCTCCAAGATTTTTACAGGCTCTTCGATATATGACAAGTCCGCCTTCAGATCCAGCTGACCCAAATCTACTACATGGCTCGGATCGTGCACGTACTTCCACAACTATAAAACATGGAAGACGTTGTGTACCTCCGACAATACAGGCAGCAAAGCGATTTGGTAAGCTACTGGGGTGACTCGCTTTAATATTTCGAACGGACCAACAAATCTTGGGCTCAACTTCCCTTTCGCACCGAATCTGGTAACTCCACGCATGGGCGTCACTTTCAGGAACACATGGTCGCCTTCCGAGAACTCGAGGGGGCGTCAGTACATGTCGACATAACTCTTTTGTCGACTTTGTGCTATTTTCAATCTCTCTCGTATCAACTTGACCATCTGTACAGTCTGCTCCACCAGTTTCGGGCCAAGTATCTGTCGTTTCTCGACTTCATTCCAACAAATGGACGATCTGTACTTCCGGCCGTACAAAGCTTCATACGGCACCATTTGGATGCTGGACTGATAGTTGTTGTTGTATGCAAACTCGACCAATGGTAGATGAACGTCCCAGCTTGACTTCAAGTCGATTGCACAGAGTCGTAACATGTCCTCGAGAATCTGGTTCACCCGCTCTGTTTGGCCGTCAGTTTGAGGATGACAAGCTGAGCTAAGCTTCAACTTGGTCCCCAACGCTAAATAAAGACTACCCCAGAAGCGTGCTACGAACCGTCCATCCCGATCTGAGATGATAGATACTGGGACCCCGTGCAGCCAAACTATTTCATAAAGGTATATCTGAGCAAGGCGGTCGACGCTCCAAGTAACTTTAATGGTTATGAAGTGCGCTGACTTGGTTAGTCGATCGACGATGACCCAGATGACGTTATTTCCCCGCGACGTCCTCGGCAAGACAACAACAAAGTCCATAGTGACATGATCCCACTTCCACTCTGGAATGGCAAGGTTCTGCATCTTCCCGCTCGGTCGCTGGTGCTCGGCTTTAACTTGCTGACAGGCCATACACTTTGACACAAAGAGTGCTACGTCCCTCTTCATGTTGTGCCACCAAAAGACAACACGGAGGTTCTTATACATCTTAGTGCTACCAGGATGCAAGGAATATTTTTTATAATGCTCCTCCGATATTATCTCATTTCTAAGTTCTGCGTCATCCGGAACGCATAGCCGACCCTTCACTCGCAACACTCCCGACTCGTCCTCTGCAAAGTCGGACGATTTCCCTGTCGATATCAGCTTCTGTATCTTCTCCAGGTATGGGTCGTCCTTCTTAGCAGACTTGATTCTCTCCAATAGGCTCGGTTCCAGTCATAGTTGCACCAGTTTTATGTCTCTAAAACGAACTCGGAGTTCAATGCCCATCCCTTCCAAGTCACGCAGTAGTCGACTGTTGATGCATAACGAAGCTAAGTACTTCCGGCTCAGCCCATAAACTACAACATTTTCTTTGTCCGACATGTAGTCGATTGATAAGTCGTATTCTTTGATCAGTTCGAGCCATCATCTCTGCCGCAAATTCAGTTCCTTCAGGGTGAAAAGATACTTAAGGTTTTTGTGGTCTGTATAAATCCTGCACGCCACGCCATAAAGATAATGACGCCACAGCTTCAACGCGAACACAATCGCCGCTAGTTCTAGGTTGTGCGTGGGGTAGTTCTTCTCGTGTGACTTCAACTGTCGGGATGCAAAAGATATCACCTTATCCTGCTGCATGAGCACACACCCCAAGCCCTGACCAGAAGCAATGCTGAAGATTTGAAATCCCTCAGTCCCTTCAGAAAGAGCAAGTATCGGGACCGAAACGAGCCGTTGTTTGAGCTACTGGAAGGAAGCTTCACAGTCGACTGACCACTCAAATGCGATTCCTTTTTGGGTGAGGCGAGTCAACGGCGATGCAATCTTCGCGAAGTCCTTCACGAAGCGTCGGTAGTATCCCGCCAAGCCTAGAAAGCTTCAAATTTTGCTAAATAATGCGGGCCATTTCCAATCAGCAACTGCCTTGACTTTTTTCGGATCGACTGAGATGCCCACGACGGAGATGATGTGCCCGAGAAATGAGACGTTGTTCAGCCATAATTTGTACTTGCTCCTCTTCGCTTACAACTGATTCTCTTGAAGGGTTTGGAGTACCGTCCGCAGGTGTTGTGCATGTTGCGCTCGATCCTTCGAGTAGACGAGGATATCGTCGATGAAGACCACAATGAATTTGTCGACGAACGGACGGAACATCCGATTCATCAGATCCATGAAGACGGCAGGGGCATTTGTCAGACCGAATGGCATTACCAAGAACTCATAGTGGCCGTAGCGAGTGCGGAAGGCAGACTTCAGTACATCATCTGGCTTGACTTTGAGTTGGTGATAACCTGATCGCAGATCAATCTTCGAAAACACCATTACACCTTGGAGCTGGTCAAACAAGTCCTCGATGCGGGACAGGAGGTACTTGTTCCGGATTGTGCCCTTATTCAATTTTTGATAGTCGATGCAAAGCCGCATCGATCCATCCTTCTTTTTCACAAATAGCACGGGCGCACCCCACGGTGAGACTCTTGGACGGATAAACCCTTTGTCAAGTAATTTCTGTAGTTGTGCCTTCAGTTCTTTCAATTCTGCAGGGGCCATTATGTACGGAGCTTTCGAGATCGACCGGGTGTCGAGAAATGTGTCGATAGTGAACTCAATTTTTCGATCAGGCGGCATGCTGGGTAGCTCGTCCGGGAACACGTCTGGAAATTCTGCCACAACGTCGGTCTGACCCGTGTTTGCACAATCCTGTCTCATGTCATAAACGGACGCCAAGTAGCCTTCGCATCCGGAATGAAGTAGCTTCCGAACAGAAATTGCCGAGATCACCATGCAGGTCGGCGATGCTTCACCACACGAATAGCAGAATTCAGGCACTTCAGGTATGTGGAAGGTAAATTTTTTCCTACGCAGTCGATGGTAGCGTTACAAGGACCGAGCCAATCCATACCCAGTATGATGTCGAAGTCCTTCATATCTAGAACTATCGTATCAAGACCGATCTTTTGACCCCCAATACATATGGTTCCTCCCTTGTAGGCTAAATTTGTGAGTAGTGGCATGCCCGAAGGCATACTTACGCTAAGATCGAGGTCTAACGACATTATAGGAATTTTATGCTCGACGGCGAAGTCTGCCGATATAAAACTATGTGAAGCACCTGAATCAAATAACACACGAGCATGTACATTATTGAAATTCAATATACCTGTCACAACAGTATCGGAGGCGAACGTCTCGTCTCGAGTTAGGGCGAATACACGCCCTTGAGCATTAGGACGTCGGTCTTGGTTGTTAGGTTGAGTAGGCTGAGGAGGTCGGGGCGCCTGTCCTCGATTCTCTTGAGGGTTTTATTGTGGTGGTGCATAGGGATGATTTGGTCTTCGGGCCATGCAGTTTCGAGCTCGGTGGCCCTTTTCTCCACAAATAAAACATGCTCTCTCGAAGGCGAAGCAGTTGTTGGCATCGTGTCCGAGACTGTTGCACTTGTTGCATCGAGGTAATGGGTTCCTTCCTCCATAGTTGTCGTTGTTTGGATGCTTTGACGTGTGATTGTTGCCTCCCGTATAGATAAGACGTTTGTGATTGGAGTGGTGCACAACTTCGGCAGCAACGGGAGGGTACTGGCTCTCAAGGCGGAGAGCATGATTTAGAGCCTCGCCCATGGTTTTGTATTCAGGAACCGTCACATGAGCAGCAAAAGAGGACCGCAGACCCACTTCGAAACGTCGTACACGACACTCCTCTGTGTGAAGAAATGTACCAGCAAATTTGGACAATCTGTTGAACTCCGCTGCGTACTGTTGTACTGCCCGGTTTCCTTGCTTCAACTGCATGAACTCATTTTCCTTTGCTTGACGAATGACTAACGGAAGGTACTCGACTTCAAAAGCTTTACAGAATATGGCCCAAAAGATCGGCGTTGTGTTGTTGTCGCGTCGGATCGTTCGTTTGTGCACGGCCCACCAGTTGTGCACGTTCAACCGTAGTTGAAGTTGTGCGCAGGCGACTTGTTTTGATTCTTCAATGCCGAGGAGCTCGAAGTGATCTTTCAGCTCTTCCAACCAGTCGATGGCAATAGAAGGACCTTCGGTGCCGCTGAAGGAAGTGCGACACGTTTTCTTGAATTCTGACACTTCAAAGTTGTATCTTTTCGGTGTCGTCGGTTGACGCTCGGGTTCCGCTTAATCAGCATCGACGGGTTGGGCCATCGGCGCGGTGACAGTAGGCGCAGTCGCGGAGTTTTCGTTGGCCACAGTTGTCTAGACGATCTGCTGCAGAGTATCTAACTGTTTTTGTTGTAGCTTAGTTTGTGTGTCGAAGCGAGCTTCAAACTGGGCCTGTCGCACCTCCGTCTGTTGATGTCGGTTCTCAGACTATTTTTGATGTGCCTTCATCACGCATAACATCCTTTCGATGGCATTTTTAGAAGCTCCGGTCCGTAAACTGCTCGAGCCGCTAGAAGCGCTCTGTTCTTGCTCGACCGCGGGTTACGGCACTTCTGCAATGCGAAGGTAAACACATCAATCTCAAATTATTACGGACTCATTGTATGGAATAACTTATCTCATCGATACGAGGTCAAAGGTTTGAAACTCTAGACATGAGGCCAAAGGATGTAAAGTCGTACTCTGATACCATTATGTCACGTCCTGATTCCGTAGAATCGATAGTCGTCCCCCGGGCGTGATGCCGTGCGAACCTAGGTTGCGATCACACAAGACATAGTCATAAGGTTATCCGAAACACAATATCAAGTTAGATTACGCAGAGAAATTGATTGACACATTTGAAATAGAAGTAAACTTTTCATTGATAATAAAACTTTATTTCTATGACTCATTTACAATCAGTGCCGCGCGGGCTTACAACATGACTCAACTTACAAAACGAACGCTGATGAGATAGTCGTTCAATATATTACATCCCTTTTTACAAGCAAAACTTAACACTTTTTACCTGCTATTGAGGGAAGTCGAGTCGTCATCTTTTTTTTCTTTTGAACTGTGTGTGGGGTCTTCAAAAGGATTTCCAGAAACAAGCCTTCAACTCACGAATGAGGCTTCAAAAGTATTCACGCCGCCTGGAGCTTTAAGTGGCACGTCCTTCCTGGTTCGGGGTACCTGCGTGGAGAGCGAGGATCAGTATATTACACTTTGTACTAGTGTGTGGCTATTTAAGTTCCAAGCTCTCATTTGGTTGAAGAGTTTATATGTCTTAGTTATGAATGTTTCTAACCATCCTAATAAATTTCAGACAAGCATATAACAAGCATAATAATTTTTACTTTAGAACTTACCCACGGTAGAGCGTGCCGTGCATCGTGAGACTTATCATGTTCTTCCCTGTCAATTGTTATCACTAGCATTGCGAGTGCAATTTTACGTGTGATTGGTCACTGGCATAACAAGCCATCCTAGACTCTGTAGCTTTTGTTAGCCGGGGCCCTTACAGCGCAAGTAGCGAGCCCCGCTGCAAGTCTCCGCTTAACCCGTGCTATCATCCAGCACAGCTATACACCGTGTTTCCTTTCTTGGCCAAAACGGTCCCGTGGCTCCGGATTGTCGTTACGGGGAAACTCTACCTTGTCGACAAGTTGTCCATGACCGTGCAAAGTCAAATTTTAGTTATTAAGGTATAGCCTACATTCACTTTGAAAACTTGATCATTTTATCGTGTCCGTGCACTTGCATTTATTCTTTCATTCGCAACAACATTATCAATTTACCTAAGAAGGGGTCGAGAAGAGAAGGGTCAGCCACTCACCTTGAGTTTTGCTTGAGGCGAGAGACTTGTTGGCCGTGCTAGACGTTGCCTACGCGATTACCTATAATCGCACAAGCAACCGATTAGAACACTGTATTATTCAAGAAGTTGATAGAAAATACGAGTTCAAAATGCAAGCCATAAAAACCATCAAAAATATTCACGAAAACGCATTCAGAAAATCAAAGCCAAAACCAACGCAAGCGACATGAAAAACAGAGCAACGGAAAGTCTCTTCCGACTCAGCCGTAGAGTCAATACTACTAAAATACAGCAATTTGGCGACGGACAATTAGCGACGGATCTCATCCGTCGGACATAGCGACGGACTAGCGACTACCTTGTGACGGACTACCATCAGAAAGCAATGAATAATTTTTTTATTTTTTGTGTCAAAATCAGTCTCACATCCGTCGCTCATTTGACGAAAATTGAGCGACGGATTGATGTCCGTCGCTAATATGTCGCACATTTTGGCGGCAAAAATTGGAGAAAATGGCACGATAAATTAGCGCCTAACTAGCGACGGCCGTTCCGTCGGTAATCTAGTGGCTATTTAGCGACTACCTAGCGACGAATATATCCGTCGGTAGTCCGTCGCTAAATACTGTAACCTAACTTAAATTGAACCGACGGGAGAGAATTTTTCATTCCCCCCAAAAAGACTCTCTCTTCCCTCTCTCTCTCTCTCTCTCCGACGGGTCACAATCTCCGGTGAAGCTCTCTTCGACGGGTCTCTCTCTCTCTCAGGTATGTTCTCTCTCTCTCCCTCTCTCTCTCTCTGTGTGTTTAGAATAACATATAGGGTTTCGGGTTGGTGGGGGGACGGCTGTTGCTGGGGCCGGCGGGGTGGGGGAGAGGGATTGGGGGCGGGGGGGAGGTTGTTGAGGGCGGAGGGTAGGGTAGGGTTTAGGGTTTCGGGACAGGGGTAGGGTTTCGGGTGGAGGGGTCGGCTGTCGCGGGGGCCGATGGTGAGGGGGGAGGGAGGGGGGGCGGGGGGTAGATGGTGTTGGGTACGGGGTGGGGGGCAGGGGTAGGGTTTAGGGTTTGCTGTCGGACTATCCCTATGAGTATCGGCATCGGGGGTATCGGTAATATCGGTGGTTTCGGATCGGAGTATCGAATTTTTTGGTATCGAAAAACAAATAGCTATTAATAAATTATTAATATTAACAATTTATTAAAGTATCGGCCGATACCGATACCGATCGGAGTATCGGACTATTCTTATGAGGATGGTTTAAAGTATCGGCCGATACCGATCCAATACTGCCGATACCGGTACAGTTTGGCATGTCCCGCTCCGATACTGACCGATACCCGATACTGACCGATACCAATTTGATAATGTCCGATACCGATACAGTTTGGCATATCCTGGTATCGATATCGGACTATCCCTATGAGTATCGGCATCGGGGGTATCGGTAATATCGGTGGTTTCGGATCGGAGTATCGGATTTTTTGGTATCGAAAAACAAATAGCTATTAATAAATTATTAATATTAATAATTTATTAAAGTATCGGCCGATGCCGATACCGATACCGATCGGAGTATCGGACTATTCTTATGAGGATGGTTTAAAGTATCGGCCGATACCGATCCGATACTGCCGATACCGATACAGTTTGGCATGTCCCGCTCCGATACTGACCGATACCCGATACTGACCGATACCGATCCGATACTGTCCGATACCGATACAGTTTGGCATATCCCGGTATCGGTATCGGACTATCCCTATGAGTATCGGCATCGGAGGTACCGGTAATATCGGTGGTTTCGGATCGGAATATCGAATTTTTTGGTATCGAAAAACAAATAGCTATTAATAAATTATTAATATTAATAATTTATTAAAGTATTAGCCGATACCGATACCGATCGGAGTATCAGACTATTCTTATGAGGATGTTTTAAAGTATTAGGCTATTCTTATGTTTAGTTTGTCTTACGATACAGATTTTCACATCCAAATCGAGGATGAATCGTTACTTTGTTGATCGTACATGGATGTACAAACGGTAACACGAGAGCAGAATTGGTGTGAGTGACGATTTTCAGGCAGGCGTGGAAGTATTTCTTAAGTATGCCATGAGCAATGCTCAGTACATGGACGGTAACAAAATCAAGTGTCCATGTGTTAATTGTCACAATAGACGTTACGAAGAAGTGGTGACTGTGAGAGATCATTTGACCCGTAAGGGTTTCGTACGTGATTACGGCCTGTGGTCATCGTAAGGTGAATTATATTCGGAAAGACAGGCTGCGGAAGCTGGTACTTATGCTTTTGATGATAATGCTGCAATGGATGTCCTCGAAGACGACGGATGCTCTGTTGATTATGGAGACGTGCAGAACATTGCACGAGATATGGTGTAGGATGCGGCAAAGCCTAATTTTGATCCGGAGGATCCTAATCCCGAGGCAAAGGAGTTCTATGATATGTTTCAGGATGCAGATACTCCTCTATATCCTGGTTGTGAGACTCATTCCGTACTGTCAGTGACGATGCGGTTGCTAAACATAAAGTCTGATTTTAACTTGCCACAAGCTTGCTATGATCGGATCACACAACTAATCAAGGAAGAGTTACCGAAGGAATCAAAAGAGCTCCCAAAAAACTTCTAAAAGTCAAAGATGATGGTCCGACAACTGGGACTGGGGTACAAGAAGATAGATTGTTGTCGTAACGGAGGCATGTTGTACTATAAAGAGAACTGCGTATCAGAAAGTTACAGCTTTTGTAATGCGGATCGTTACAAGCCAGTACAGAGAAAAGGAAAGTCAACTAGAAAATGACGTCCTTACAAGTATATGCATTACTTGTCGATCACGAAGCGCTTGCAGAGGATGTATATGTCTCTGAATACAGCGAAACACATGACGTGGCACAGCGAAGAACGCATAAAAGAAGAAGGAGAATTGTCACATCCTTCAGATGGAGAGGCGTGGAAACATTTTAATTTGTGTCATCCAGATTTTGCTGCAGAGCCTAGAAATGTATGCCTTACGCTATGTTCTGATGGCTTCGCCCCTTTTGGACGGTCGGGATCTCAATACTCATGCTGGCCGGTCATTCTTACCCCTTACAATCTGCCACCATGGATGTGTATGAAAACTCCTTATATGTTCTTGACAACTATCATATTTGGTCCTAAAAATTTGACGAAGAACATTGATATATATTTACAGCCGTTGGTGGATGAGCTGAAACAGCTGTGAGATATCGGCGTCACGACGTATGATATTTCCATGAAACAGAACTTTCAGATGAGAGCTTCACTCATGTGGACAATCAATGATTTTCCAGCATACGATATGCTGTCGGGATGGAGTACGCACGGCAACATGTCTTGTCCGATATGCATGGAAAATAGTAAGGCGTTCCGCCTTAGGCATGGAGGAAAAACTTCTTTCTTTGACTGTCACCGTCAATTTCTGCCCGTGAGCCATCCTTGGCGAAAGAACAAGGACGCGTTCAGATCTGGAAAACAAGAATTTCTTGATCCTCCTGCCAGATTGTCGGGATACGATATTTGGGAAGTTGTAAAGGAATTATCCACCGTAATGGAAGATCCATCGAACAATCGTGTCGAGGGGTTCGAACAAAGCCATAACTGGACCAAACGGAGTATTTTCTGGGACTTGCCTTATTGGAAAGATAATCTTATAAGGCATAATCTTGATGTATGCATATCGAAAAGAATATGTTCGATAATGTCTTCAATACCATCATGGATATTAAAGGAAAGACGAAAGACAATCCAAAAGCAAGACAAGACATGACCGAGATATGCAAACGTCATGATCTAAACTTGATAGAAAGGGGAGCTGGTGGACAATTAAGTAAGCCTATAGCGCCATATACATTGAGCAAGGAAGATAGATTAATAATCTGCAAGTGGATATCTACTTTAAGATTTCCCGACGGCTATGTGTCAAATTTGTCTAGATGCGTTGATCTCAATGAACGCAAGCTAACAGGAATGAAGAGTCACGACTGCCACGTATTTATGGAAAGATTACTGCCCATTGCTTTGAGAGAGTTGTTGCCTTCTGCTGTATGGGTTCCGTTGGCCGAGCTGTCTACATTCTTCAGGGATATCTGTTCAACCAAGCTGACGGTACAACATATGGTACAACTTGAGGAGAAGATTGTCTTAACAATTTACAAGTTAGAGAAAATATTTCCACTGGGCTTTTTTGACAGCATGGAGCATCTACCGATTCATCTACCATACGAAGCCCGTGTCGGTGCATCTGTTCATTATCGATGGATGTACCCCTTTGAAAGGTAAATAAAAATCGATATAATTTAAGTAGAATTTTATAATTCATTGTCAATTCTCAAGATAATTTGTATTTCTAGGTGCCTACACCATCTAAAGAAGAAAGTTGGCAACAAGGCTCATATAGAGGCTTCGATATGCAAAGCATATCTTATCGAGGAGGTGTCAAACTTCTGCTCCATAATTTATTTCGATACTCATGTCGAGACAAATCGAAATAGACCTCAAAGGAATGACGAAGACGTTGAGGATGGAGGTATATTCAATTTAAGGGGCAAGCCTATTGGGGCTAGTAAGAATCGGTGGTTGACTGACGATGAGTATGATGCCGCGCACCGATATGTATTGTTAAATTGTGACATATGAGAAGTGAGAGATTTGGAGAAGTAAGTGACTACACCTCGTTATAATCTCTAATTTGGTGAAGTAAGTGACTACACTTATTTTTATTCTCTCTAACAGTGTATTTAGAGATGAAGTCAAAATAAAGACACCCGATATTACCGATGAGGGACTTCAAAGAGAGGTTGATTGTACCTTTTCAACCTGGTTTCAAAAATACGTAAGTAACTGAGATAATATGTTATGCGGCTACTATTAAAATATATGAAAGTAAAATATTTAAATTATCATTATTTGTTTACAGGTTTTATTGCCTGAAATAACACCCACAAATGAGAGCATTCGTTATTTGGCATTGGGACCGAAGAAGCATGCGAAGACTTGGCCATGCTATGTCATTAATGGCTTCAAGTTTAAGGCAACTCAGAATGCTATAAATGCCAAATTTGTCAATGACAACTTCAGTGCTAAGGATTCTGGTGTTTGCATAAGAGGCACCATCTATGACGACGAGCCGAACTTTAACTATTATGGAGTGCTTCGGGATATTGTAGATTTACAATATAGTGCCCCATATGATATGCATATTGTGATGTTCAAATTTGAGTGGTTCGATACGACACCAAATATCGGTTGGAGAATCGATAAACAATTTGGATTCGTCGATATAAATCATCGCAGGAGGTATAAAGGGTCCAACACGTTTGCGATAGCAAGTCATGCTGTTCAAGTCTACTATACAAGCTATCCAAGGCGTCGTAGAGATCGATATTACTGGTGGGCAGTATGCAAGATTAAATCTAGAAATTCATTCAACGTTAGAGACCCAGCATACCAAGAGGACGAGATCGAAAAGCCCCAATACTTGGGACAACAGTCGGATACCATGGATGTTGAATTAGAGGTTGATATACCTCCTGCTGAGGAAAATAGAGGGGAGGAAGAGGTTGATATACAAGACTTAGATGTCAACCAGGGGAGAAAGAGGCGTCTTGTCCCAAGTATTGAGACTGAAGAAGAAGAAGAAGAAGTAGAACTTGATGAGGATGATGATGAGGATACAGATGAAGTCGACGATGAGGATGAGGATGATGATGAGAATGAAGACGAGGCCGAGGCCGAGGATGAGGACGATGACGATGATTTAATATCGGTATATTTTAGTTTATGTTTTTGTCGAGGCCAAGGACGAGGACGATTCAGTTTAAATTAAACTTCTGTGTTCTTCTTTCAGTTCATGTTTTTGTTGTTCGATCATCTACTTATTGTATAATTTTTTTTTTGCAGATGGCACTCCTAGTCCTTTTCCTCTGGCCGGCACTCGTCGCCCTACTGCTGGTATATATATTTTAGTTTAGTTTTATATTCATTTATACTTCTGTATTATTAATTATGTTTATGTGTTC
Organism: Iris pallida; assembly: GCA_029216955.1. Taxonomy (NCBI): domain Eukaryota; kingdom Viridiplantae; phylum Streptophyta; class Magnoliopsida; order Asparagales; family Iridaceae; genus Iris; species Iris pallida. The sequence goes on from JANAVB010002395.1 coordinate 23,638,216, forward strand.
TATTTACAGGGCATGGTTGCGAGCACTCGTGCTGGTAGTGCTGGCCGTGGTGGTGGTGGCGGTGGTGGTGGTGGTGGTGGATGTGGGCGTGGGCGTGGTGGTAGCGGTCGTGGTCGCCAGACATCTTCCTCGGATGTGACCTCTGATCCCGACCTGGAGAGCCCGGGCACAAACTCTTTCTGCCGTCAATCTATCTCGGTGCCACCGTCATCTTTGTCGAGACATGCGACTCTGTCACGCCCCAGTACCGAAATACGGGGACAGACTAGGCCAGCTACTCCATATGAGGTACGTAACGTCATACGGCGATCGTGGCTGTCGAGAGACTAGGGGGTACATGCTACAATCAAGTCTCCTATGGTCCCACAGAGTTCTATGTCTCAATCAATCAAATCACATCAGCAAATAAATGAACATTAAAGATAAAGCAGTAAGGCGTCCCCGACGCTTCATCAAAATGATCATGAGAGACTAGCTTTATAATTTAGCTATCTCAGAAAGTCAGGAGTACAAAATTATACACAGTTGCAGTCTGTTCAATTACAATTATGTACTGACACAAAATATCGAGTAATCCGGCTAACAGGTGCCGGTGGCTAAACGCCGCAAAAGTATAAGCAGGAGTGGTGGAGAAGAAACCCACTCGAGTCCCCGAACCGCCATGCTCCTAGTATGCACCATGGATGTCAGGGAGGAAGATCGTGTCCTCCGGCTCTGCTACGAGATCTGGCCAAACAAAACCAGCGGGATCAGCCCCGAATAGCAAGTACCGCCAAAGGGGCACAAGAGTTAAGATTAAAAACCTAGTTAATAGAATGATTGATAATAGTAATACTTATGCTACTATTATAGGGTAGCGCAGCATCTTCGAACCCATATGGCACCCTTACAACCAAACAAGGACAAAAGATGCCGCATGGAGTCGGGACGTGTCGTACTCTATAACATTCACATAAGTTAAAAGGGCATAAGCAATAAAATCTTCTGATCGTAACTTCTGTCGATAGCCTATCACAGCACAATAACCAACCCAACAATCAAACAAGAACATGGGTTGGATCATGTACCATGATAGACCACGTTCCTCAGTCATTCACAGAAGTAGCACTCCACAATCAGAATAGGTCTTCCGTTCATAACTTCGGTCCACAGCCTGTCATAGTACGATAACCAACCCAACAATCAAACAAGAACATGGGTTGGATCACGTACCATGACAGTCCGCTTTCCTCAGTTATTCACGGAGGGTAAATAGGATACATGCAAGTCGTTTTCACGGCCAATCAAGTCTACGAGTTTCTAGTGGGACGAGGTTATCCTCGCATCATGTTATTTAGAAAATCCTCAGATCGTATCTTTCCAGCAAGGCTAGCCAACCCAGGGGTTCACGTAGACAGGTATGATTGAGCACAGGTCCCTCGCAAGGCCACCTTGCCAAAACATATATTATATAGCAGGAATTAATCGGATACAGTCATCCACTCGTTGCAGATGACACAGTATCCGTGGAGACCAGCCGGCGCGTCAAGACAATATCTCAAGGCGGCTGGTGTAACACGATCTCGGGATTCTGCCCTCCCCATGCATCTAGTATATTTAGTTGCCTAGTTTAATCCTAGGTGAAATCTTGGACTCACATGCTGTGGCCTGCATGATTATCCTCCTAAAGTCGTATTTTAGTACGAGTACCCCAAAGAGGATCCATGTCAATCAGTATGTCAACATGTTCTACCCTCCTTAGTGTAATACATCATTGCAAATACGCCACGTGGAGTTACGAGTTTTTTGTCGAGCATGAACAAGAACTGGGACATTCAGGTACATGTATCAGGTTGGAACACTTTGTTCTCCGGGGTCACATTAGTGCTCATATCATGCTCGGGACAAAAGGCGTAAGGATATAAAATGGGCATATAATATCTAATAAAATATCAAAAGCATACGCACAAAAGCACGCACGCTCAAGGGATGAAAAGTCACGCAGGCTCACTCAGGCTCACTCAAGGCAGCGTGCGTGAAAAGTCACGCAGACTCAAGGGAAGAGCTGCGTGAAAAGTCACGCAAGCACAAGGAGAGAGCTGCGTGAAAAGTCACGCAAGCTCAGGGAGAGAGCTGCGTGAAAAGTCATGCAAGCTCAGGGAGAGTGCTGCGTGAAAAGTCACGCAAGCTCAAGGAGAGAGCTGCGTGAAAAGTCACGCAAGCTCAAGGAGAGAGCTGCGTAAAAAGTCACGCAAGCTCAGGGAGAGAGCTGCGTGAAAAGTCACACAAGCTCAGGGAGAGAGCTGCGTGAAAAGTCACGCAAGCTCAGAGAGAGAGCTGCGTGAAAAGTCACGCAAGCTCAAGGAGAGAGCTGCGTGAAAAGTCACGCAAGCTCAAGGAGAGACACGCTTCCAACATGAAGCGTGCTCAAACAGGAGCACACTGTTCACTGTCTTCTCCAACCAGCAAGAACACCATGGCTGAACCCAAACTTCAAAGCATCCTAACTTGGCCATCCGAACTCCAAATCCAGATTTCCAAGGTTCCAACTTGGGTGAAACTGAATGCTCTTCCACATGGAAGCATCAAAAACCTATAAAATCCAACTAAAGTAGATCAAACCATGCAAAATCCGAAAATGATTAAAACCTAGATCTACAAAAATCAAAGCTTCAAAATAGAAATTTCCAAGTTCTAAACTAGTATAGATTGAGGAGAAGAACATGTTTTGGCAAATAGTTTTGTAAAAAAATCATTGACAAAATTATGGATCCATTTCTTGAGCAAGTTGGTACTTGCCTTGGTTGATGGAGGAAATATTTGGTTGGTGGAGGAAGTAAATGAGAGGAAGTAAATGAGAGGAGAGAGAATAAGATGAGTATATATAAAGATCTTGGACCCATGGGATCATGATGAACCAAAGGGTTAATGATGAACCATTGGTGAACCAAGAATGGGTTACCCAAATGAGCCAAAACTGTAGGCCCAAATGCAGAAAATAAATTAGGAAATAATATTTTGTCAAATATTTTTGGGAATGCATGAAGAAATACAGCATAATAAATATAGTATAAATATAAGATAAATACAATTTATCGGTTTACGTATTAAAATACGTATTCCAGGATCGGGGAGTGACATCTCTACCCTTCTTAGAAAAATTCCGTCCTCGGAATTCTAGCCAAGACAGGATAGTGAAATCAGGGCAAGCAAGGCACAATCATATATAAGTTAACTATTATAGCAGTTATTATCATACATCACAAAGTACAAAACAAGCAGGTGCAGATAAGCATGGAATCGTGTCAATAAGGTTCAAAAATATACCTTATCAGTCAAACAAATACGGATACCGAGATCTGATCTCGTCCTCGCGCTCCCAGGTTGACTCTCCCGGAGAGTGATGGTTCCAAGAAACACGGACAAGGCTTATCGTCCGATTCTTGAGTACCTTCTCTCGCCGGTCTAAAATAGATACGGGTTGTTCCTCGTAAGTTAGGTCAGTACCAACGACTAACTCAGAATGATCGAGGACATGACTCGGATCCAGGACATATCCACGTAATTGGGACACATGAAACACATCATGTATGCCAGTTAACGAAGGTGGAAGGGCAAGTCGATAAGCCACATCGCCTACCCGAGCGAGAATCTTAAAAGGACCAACATATCTTGGACTAAGCTTTTCTCGGGTTCCAAATCTGATGATACCCCGAGTAGGCAAAATCTGCAGAAACACTTGGTCGCCAACTCTGAACTCTAGAGGCCTACGATGCTGATCTGCCCAATGACGATGTCGGTCCTGCGCAACTCGAAGGCGTTCTCTGACCAACTTAACTATCTCCACAGTCTGCGTGATCATCTCTGGCCCCAACAGCTTCCGTTCTTCGACGTCGTCCCATGCCAAAGGGGACCTGCACTTCCTTCCGTACAATGCTTCGAACGGGGCCATCTGAATGCTAGCCTGATAGCTGATGTTATAGGAGAACTCCACTAGATGAAGGTGGTCCTCCCAAGATTCGCCAAAATCCAAGGTACATGCCCGTAGCATATCTTCTAACGTCTGAATGGTTCTTTCTGATTGCCCGTCGGTTTGTGGATGATAAGCAGTACTGAATCTTAACTTGGTTCCCAAACTTTGGTGTAAGCTCCGCCAAAAATGGGAAGTAAACCGCGTATCCCGATCTGATACTATACTAACTGGAACACCGTGCTGCCTTACTATCTGCTTTATGTACATTTCTGCTAACTACTCAGTAGTCTGTCCAACTCGGAAGGGAAGGAAATGAGCGACCTTCGTGAGTCGATCTACTATTACCCAGACTGCATTCTTGCCAGCCGGGGATCTAGGTAAACCGGTCACAAAGTCTATCGTGAAGTGCTTCCATTTCCATTCTGGGATAGGAAGCGGCTGTAGCAACCCTGCTGGTCTCTGCTGCTCGGCTTTCACCTGCTGACATACCAGACACTTGGATACAAATCTCGCTATCTCTCTTTTCATGCCATTCCACCAAAAGTACTGCCTGATATCTCGATACATCTTCGTTCCTCCTGGATGAATGGAGTAAATAGAACTATGAGCTTCGGACATAACTTCTTGCCGAAGGTCTCCACTCGGTACACAGAGTCTGTTTCCAAACCTGAGCGTACCATCTTCATGAATCACTAACTCCTTCCTACGGCCTGATTCACACTCCGACCGTAACTTCTGAATCTGTGGATCTCCTGCTTGTGCTGCCCTTATCCTCTCTACTAAGGTTGACTGAATCTGTATACTGGTCATTCTTCCTATATCCCTTGGCAAAACTACTTCGATTCCCATACTCTGATGGTCTTCTAAAATATGCTTCTGCGAGGTCAAGATAAAGGCACTGTCTCTCCTACTCAGTGCATCTGCAACTATATTTGCCTTGCCTGGATGATACTGAAGATCTAAGTCAAAATCCTTCAGTAGTTCTAACCATCTTCTTTGCCTCATGTTCAAATCTCGCTACGTGAACACGTATTTCAAACTCTTATGATCAGTATAGATCTCTACCCGATCTCCGTATAAATAGTGCCTCCACAACTTGAGTGAAAACACCACAGCTGCTAACTCCAAATCGTGAGTCGGGTAATTCTTCTCATGGTCTCGAAGCTGTCGAGACACATATGCTATCACCTTTTCATGCTGCATCAATACACATCCAAGACCCTTTCCTGATGCGTCACAATATACTGTAAAGCCTCCCGCTCCTACTGGAAGCGTCAAGATCGGGGCTGAGATCAATCTCTTCTTCAATTCTTCAAATGATGCCTGACAGCTAGCTGACCAAACAAACTCTATGTCCTTGTGCGTCAAACGCGTTAAGGGCACAGAGATCTTGGCAAAGTCTGCCACGAACCTTCTGTAGTAACCAGCTAGTCCTAAGAAACTTCGTACTTTTGCAACCGTTCTCGGGACTGGCCAATGCTCTACGGCCTCAATCTTCTTCGGATCCACTGACACTCCTGCCCCAGAAATTACATGCCCCAGGAACGAAATATGATCTAACCAGAATTCACACTTGTCAAGCTTCGTATAAAGTTGATGCTCCCTCAATGTCTGTAAGACAGTCCTAAGATGTTTCTCATGCTCCTCTTCACTGCTGGAATAGACAAGAATGTCATCTATGAACACCACCACAAATTTATCCAAATACGGCAAAAAGATGCGATTCATTAAATCTATGAATACTGTGGGGGCGTTGGTTAGTCCAAAGGACATTACTAAAAACTCATAATGCCCATATCTAGATCTGAATGCTGTCTTCGGTATGTCTTGCTCCCGGACTCTTACTTGATAGTATCCCGATCGAAGATCGATCTTGGAAAAGACGCTGGCCTTGCTCAACTGGTCAAACAAGTCATCAATCCTTGGTAGCGGGTACTTATTCTTCACTGTTACTGCATTCAGCCTGCGGTAGTCGATGCACATCCTCGTCGACCCATCCTTCTTGGGAACTAGAATCACTGGCGCGGCCCAGGAAGAATTACTGTCTCGGATGAATCCTTTAGACTTCAACTCTTCTTCATGTTGATACAACTTATCCTGTTCTGACGGCGACATTCTGTAAACTCTGTCTGCAATAGGCCTCGTTCCAGGATTCAACTCAATGCTAAATTCTACCTCTCTGACTGGGGGTATCCCTGGGAGCTCATCAGGGAAGACGTCGAAAAAATCTTCGACCACTCTCGAAATCTGTCCTGGCTCTGACACTGTTGCTGAGATGACGCCTCCGGCCTGATTCTTCAAGGTTCGAGTAAAGATGAACTGCTCCATCCCAGGAACACTGAATATGACCCTACCTCCTCTATAATCAATTGTCGCATGGCTGTCTCTCAACCAGTCCATGCCAAGAACAACATCAAAATTCTCCATAGGGAATTCAATCAATGACGCGGGCAATAAATGCCCACACACCTCTACTGGACATGAAAAGTGCACTCTGCTAACTTCTACGAGCCCATTGCCGGTGAGTATATCCATCCTCTCCGGCAATGCCTCAAACTCTAATCCAATCCGTGTAGCATATTGTGCAGAGATGAATGAATGAGTAGCGCCTGAATCAAATAATGCTACAGCGGGAAATGAGGTGACGAGAATTTTACCTGCCACCACGTCACTAGATGCTAGAGCCTCTCCCAAGGTCAATGTGAGAGCTTGGTCCCGCGGAGCCCCTTGTTGCGGCCTTCCTCGACCATGTTGTTGCTGCCTCTGAGGGCCTTCGGCTTCCTGTGCCTGGCGGAACATCTGAGCCTGCGTTGGTAGACGCTGGGCTAGGGGCCTTACTACTAATACTGGCCCTCCACTCGGGGTTACCACTGGAGCTGGCAATGCTGGAAACTGCTGAGCTGGCCCTCCTGGCCTCTGCATTACAGGACAAGTGGAGATACGGTGGTATGAACTACCACACCTCAAGCATAAGCCATTCGCTGACCGACACACCTCCCTTGTGTGCCCTGCCTTCCCACAGAATGTACAGCCCTGGGGTGCTCCCTGACGCTGTTGCTGGTTTCTCGGCTGCTGATGCCGAACTGGCGCTGTATTAGTTGACACGGCCGTCCTCCGCGGCGCTCCTGCATCATGAATACGTACACCGGGTGCTGGTGTCGATGTTCGCTGCATTGCTCCTCCTCCAACCTGGGAATGAGATCTCTTCTGACCTCCTGTCCTCGATGCCAACCTCTGCTGGGTAAGCTCGTGCCTCCGAGCAGCCGTCAAAACAGCGTCAAACGTCTGGTAGTCGTGTCCTTCCACAAGCTGTAATAGTTCCAAATGAAGTCCCTGCTGGAACCTCATACTTTCTCTGGCTCCGTTGCCACCATTGCTGGTGCGAAATGGCACAATCTGCAGAACTCTGCTGCATACCCATCTACGGTCTTGCCTGCTTGCTTGAGACTGATGAACTTCTGCTGGAGCTCATATCGAGCTACTATGCCAAAATACTTGGCCTTGAATCTGTCACTGAAGGTGGTCCAACGAACAGGGCGTCTTATACCAACTTCTTCTGATGCCCACCAGTCGCGGGCAAGATCCTGAAGTACCAGTTTGACCTGATCAACCTTCTCATCATCTGGAACCTTGGCTGCCACAAGAATGGCCTCAATGTCTTGAATCCATGCATCCGCAGTGATGGCATCCTCCGTGCCATCAAAATACCTCGGGTTCAAGCGACGAAACCTTCCTGATGCTCCCGAGTCAGCCTCGACACTCCTCTCAAGAGCTAACTGAATCCCTTGGTTCAGCAACACGTTCTGTTTCTGCTGCCGAGTCTGTTGTTGTTGGTTAGTGACAAGAAACCCCCGGATGATCTCCAGGAGTGCTACGGCGTCTGGTACTGCCGTCGCTGCTGGTGCTGCAGGAGTTTCAATAACCTGCGGCTGTACTGCCTCTGGTTCTATTTCTGCTCGTGTCTGCCCTGGGGAAGGTTCTCTTCCCTGTTGCTGTCCAGTCGAGCCATGCTCTTGCTGCTCTCCCTCATGGGCCTCACCCGCTACTGAGAATGAAGCACCCCTATAGAGAAGAATATAAGATTATCAAGTCCGGATGAAAAAGATTTCGAGGATGCAAGTCAGGTTAGAGATCAAGGCAAGGACAGAGAATTCGAAACAGAATTTCAAGGGGAACAAGTTTTGATTGAGACTCCTAATAATTTGCAATACCCCACAAGTCTGAAAATCAGACCTGCATGGGCCACCACTAAAACCTTGTCACGCCCCAGTACCAAAATACGGGGACGGACTAGGCCAGCTACTCCATATGAGGTACGTAACGTCATACGACGATCGTGGCTGTCGAGAGACTAGGGGATACATGCTACAATCAAGTCTCCTATGGTCCCACAGAGTTCTATGTCTCAATCAATCAAATCACATCAGCAAATAAATGAACATTAAAGATAAAGCAGTAAGGCGTCCCTGACGCTTCATCAAAATGATCATGAGAGACTAGCTTTATAATTTAGCTATCTCAGAAAGTCAGGAGTACAAAATTATACACAGCTGCAGTCTGTTCAATTACAATTATGTACTGACACAAAATATCGAGTAATCCGGCTAACAGGTGCCGGTGGCTAAACGCCGCAAAAGTATAAGCAGGAGTGGTGGAGAAGAAACCCACTCGAGTCCCCGAACCGCCATGCTCCTAGTATGCACCATGGATGTCAGGGAGAAAGATCGTGTCCTCCGGCTGTGCTACGAGATCTGGCCAAACAAAACCAGCGGGGTCAGCCCCGAATAGAAAGTACCGCCAAAGGGGCACAAGAGTTAAGATTAAAAACCTAGTTAATAGAATGATTGATAATAGTAATACTTATGCTACTATTATAGGGTAGCGCAACATCTTCGAACCCATATGGCACCCTTACAACCAAACAAGGACAAAAGGTACCGTATGGAGTCGGGACGTGTCGTACTCTATAACATTCACATAAGTTAAAAGGGCATAAGCAATAAAATCTCCTGATCGTGACTTCGGTCGATAGCCTATCACAGCACAATAACCAACCCAACAATCAAACAAGAACATGGATTGGATCATGTACCATGATAGACCACGTTCCTCAGTCATTCACAGAAGTAGCACTCCACAATCAGAATAGGTCTTCCGTTCATAACTTCGGTCCATAGCCTGTCATAGTACGATAACCAACCCAACAATCAAACAAGAACATGGGTTGGATCACGTACCATGACAGTCCGCTTTCCTCAGTTATTCACGGAGGGTAAATAGGATACATGTAAGTCGTTTTTACGGCCAATCAAGTCTACGAGTTTCTAGTGGGACAAGGTTATCCTCGCATCATGTTATTTAGAAAATCCTCAGATCGTATCTTTCCAGCAAGGCTAGCCAACCCAGGGGTTCGCGTAGACAGGTATGATTGAGCACAGGTCCCTCGCAAGGCCACCTTGCCGAAACATATATTATATAGCAGGAATTAATCGGATACAGTCATCCACTCGTTGCAGATGACACAGTATCCGTGGAGATCAGTCGGCGCGTCAAGACAATATCTCAAGGCGGCTGGTGTAACACGATCTCGGGATTCTGCCCTCTCCATGCATCTAGTATATTTAGTTGCCTAGTTTAACCCTAGGTGAAATCTTGGACTCACATGCTGTGGCCTGCATGATTATCTTCCTAAAGTCGTACTTTAGTACGAGCCCAAAGAGGATCCATGTCAATCAGTATGTCAACATGTTTTACCCTCCTTAGTGTAATGCATCATTGCAAATATGCCACGTGGAGTTACGAATCTTTTGTCGAGCATGAACAAGAACTGGGACATTCAGGTAGGCTCACTCAGGCTCACTCAGGCTCACTCAAGGCAGCATACGTGAAAAGTCACGCAGACTCAAGGGAAGAGCTGCGTGAAAAGTCACGCAAGCTCAAGGAGAGAGCTGCGTGAAAAGTCACGCAAGCTCAGGGAGAGAGCTGCGTAAAAAGTCACGCAAGCTCAAGGAGAGAGCTGTGTGAAAAGTCACGCAAGCTCAGGGAGAGAGCTGCGTGAAAAGTCACGAAGCTCAGGGAGAGAGCTGCGTGAAAAGTCACGCAAGCTCAGGGAGAGAGAGCTGCGTGAAAAGTCACGCAAGCTCAAGGAGAGAGCTGCGTGAAAAGTCACGCAAGCTCAAGGAGAGACACGCTTCCAACAGGAAGCGTGCTCAAACAGGATGACACTGTTCACTGTCTTCTCCAACCAGCAAGAACACCATGGCTGAACCCAAACTTCAAAGCATCCTAACTTGGCCATCCGAACTCCAAATCCAGATTTCCAAGGTTCCAACTTGGGTAAAACTGAATGCTCTTCCACATGGAAGCATCAAAAACCCATAAAATCCAACTAAAGTAGATCAAACCATGCAAAATCCGAAAATGATTAAAACCTAGATCTACAAAAATCAAAGCTTCAAAATGGAAATTTCCAAGTTCTAAACTAGTATAGATTGTGGAGAAGAACATGTTTTGGCAAATAGTTTTGTAAAAAAATCATTGACAAAATTATGGATCCATCTCTTGAGCAAGTTGGTACTTGCCTTGGTTGATGGAGGAAATATTTGGTTGGAGGAGGAAGTAAATGAGAGGAAGTAAATGAGAGGAGAGAGAATGAGATGAGTATATATAAAGATCTTGGACCCATGGGTTCATGATGAACCAAAGGGTTCATGATGAACCATTGGTGAACCAAGAATGGGTTACCTAAATGAGCCAAAACTGTAGGCCCAAATGCAGAAAATAAATTAGAAAATAATATTTTGTCAAATATTTTTGGGAATGCATGAAGAAATATAGCATAATAAATATAGTATAAATACAAGATAAATACAATTTATCGATTTACGTATTAAAATACGTATTCCAGGATCGGGGAGTGACAGACTCCATCCGCTAGCGGATACGTTCCTCCATCCGCTAGCGGATCCGTTCTGCCACCGGATGTACCAGCAGATGCATCAGCAGATGCAGCAGCGGACCCAACAGTTACTGCACGGTAACCCCGGAGTACCTCCGGATTCAGTTTCATCCTGTTACCGGAGAGTACATGCGCGGACCCTCGGATCCTCCGACTCCACCAGCGAGGCCGACGGGCGAGTTCCGACGAGAGATGTGGCCCGCGGGTGAATCGTAAGTAAATTTAAGTTAATTTATTAAATTTATTTTATTTATTCAAGTCAATAATCCAGTCGTTGCATTTTTATAGATTTTTTTCCGTGGGATGTTGCCCGGAGTCTAGGGTGCATTATCCGAGAAAACTACCATGGCCCCTACCTCAATTTTTCTGAGGTACCTCAGGACAGGTAGTACGTCTGGCTCGACGAGATGAGGGTATATATTTTTTGGTTAATTATTAATTATTCTTTAATTCATTAATTTTTTAATTACGTGATATTTGAATTTGTGTGTCAGAGGACGTTCTGGTGGCCCCCCCATCGCGAGGAGGCGATCCGCAGGACCTACAAAGCCGCCACCGAGAAAAAGATACGGGATGCGGTGTACGACCTTCGTACGGCTCATACGAAGAAGGACTGGATCCGGGCGGAGTACTATGAGGAGATGTTGGAGAAGATGGATACTCCTCAATACAAGGAAAAATCAGAGAAAGCCAAGGCGAATAGACAAGCCGCGGGTCTGCATACGGGGGGATCAAAGCCCCACGTACGGACGCATACAGATTTGGTGAGATACCGCAAATTCATTCCAATATTTAATTTGGTACTAGTAATATACGAAGTTAATTAAATTCTACATATGCATGCCCAAAAGGCAGTGAAGGAGGGGAGAGAGGCGGAGGCGATCACCGCTCATGACGTATTCGTGCATACGCACAAGAGGCGGAAGGACGGGAGCTTTGTCGACGCGAGGGCCCAGGAGACTGATGTAAGTACTTACGTTTATGAGATTTATGTTAGAAATATAATTATTGTTAACTTAATTAGGTAAACTTAGGATTAAAACTATAACTTAGGGAAACATAGGATTTAGATTATAACTTAGGAAAACTTATAGTATAAACACATTCATTGGATAGGCTGCGTATCGTGAGGCACTCCGTCGGATTGATCCCCCTACCGAGGATGTCGGCAAAACGACGCCCACCCAGACGCCCTCTTCTATGGCCGCTCGCTACGACGACGTGTTCATAGAATCCACCGACGGCTTTAGGAAAGGGTGCTTGTACGGCTTAGGTTCCATGGCGGATTTTTTGCAGACGTCGACTCCGAGATATCCACCGCCTCCGTCTCCTCCCGCGCCCCCTGCAGATGATGTGAGGACGCAGCTTGCGACTCTCGCCACGGGGGTGTCGAATTTACGGTCGATAGTGCTGGGGCACTATCCGCATCCTTCTTCTGCTCTCGATCCGTCTGCTCCTGGTCCGTCTGCTGCCGCTCCGTCTACTGCTGCTGCCGGTGCTTCGGATCGACCTGGTCCTTCTTCTACCCGACGGCTTTTTTTTGATCGCTCTTCCGAGGCCCGCCTGGTATCGGATGCTGCTGCTATCGTGGCGCTTCTTGACATGATATCGTCAGAGCAGCTACGCTTGCTTCCAGACCATGTCTTGTCCCAAGTGCCGCCACACATGGTGGAGCATTATATACGTAGAGCGGAAGCGGCAGAGAGAGCACGAGACGATCCACCTCCTCCTTCTCAGTAATTTTGTTTATGTTTTTGGACATTTAGACATTTGGATATGTGTATATTTTGGATATTTTGTTTATGTTTGGATATTTTGCTATGTATGTTGGGATATTGGCGACGGTTATTGTGTTGGATATTTTGTTGGTCATTGGGTTGGATATTTTTGTGTATGTTGGGATATATTAGATGTTTGGAGATATTGTGTTGGCAATATGGATATTTGTCGGATATGTTGGATGTCGGATATGTTATATTTTGTGTATGGTGGATGCTGGATATGTTATATTACAGAAAATAGTCTCTTTCCTGCAATTTTTTTCAAAAATATTACAGTTAGCGACGGATTACCGATGGAATTTTGCAGGTAGCGACGGCTTGCCGACGGTTTACCGACGGAATTTTGCAGGTAGCGACGGCTTGCCGACGGATTATCCGTCGGCCTGTTTCTGGAAAACATATAGCGACGGCATGGCGACGGATGGCCCGTCACTCAGTTTCTGAAAATATAGAAGATATCCAGAAGCATGGTGACGGATTATCCGTCGCCAAGTCGCCGCTAATCCGACGAGGTTCTGTATTTGGTGACGCACTCACGACAGGCTAGCGACGTAAAATCCGTCGCTAACTCTATGAATAACATGATAGCGAAGGATGGCCGACGGATTATCCGTCGGCCTGATTCTAGAAAAACACTAAGCGACGGAATGGCGACGGATTTCTCGTCGCTCAGTTTCTCGAAATATGGAATACAACCAGAAGCATGGCGACGAATTATCAGTCGCTACTCCGCCGCAAATCCGACGAGGTTAGCGACAGATTATCGATGGATTAGCAATGAATGTTGCGTATCAGAAACCCTCTGATACGCGTATAGCGACGATTTAGCGACGTATTGTCCGTCGCTAATCTTTGCTATATTAAAATTTTAAACTGTCGAAGTTGACGGGAAGCCGTCGGCTAGCCGTCGCTAACAGTTTTAATTTAGCCAACGGTAACCCGTCGCTAAATAGTCGCTCAGCGGCGGACTAGCGACGGACTAGTTTTAGCGACGAGGTTATTCCCGACAGATTTTTTCAGCCCGTATCCGTCGGTAATCTGAGTTACCGACGGATTGCCGACGGATCAGGCCGTCGCTAAATCGTTGTATTTTAGTAGTGCAATCCTTGAGGCGCAACCCGCTGAATATGGGACTTGGTTTCGAAGAAGTCATACCATAATGGAAAATGGATCTTAATTCAACCTTTTCCGTTCAACCGATTCGATCGATCCCGACCTATCAGTTCCGACCGAATCGATGGAGACAGTGTTCCTTTCTTGCGTACCCCGTAGACGAAAAACGGGGCACGATGTAGGGACGGGGTACTACAACAGCCACGATCGTCGTATGACGTTTGCATACCTCATATGGAATAGCTGGCCTAGTTCGTCTCCGTATTCCGGTACTGTGGCGTGACAGAGTTCGTCACCTATCATGCTATAAGCCCACTTCCCAAATTTTTAATTTTTTAAATTTTATTTGTTTATGATTAATTTTATGGTCATTGGGAGTCATACCAAAGCTTGTAGGGGGCTATGACCATATTAAGGTCATATGACCTCTAGATAGCTTATATATGTATTATTTAGCTAATTTATATTTTTCTACAATTTTTGGATATTTTTAGGTACTTAATATTTAAGATTTTATTATTTTTAAGGACTTTCAGGATTTACTATAAAGTCATACGGGGTATTTCTGGACCAAATATTTTTATTTGGGCTCTAAATGACTAAAAATATTTTCTAGAATATTTTAGAATTTTTCTGGATGTTATAAAAATTTTGGGAATTTTTATATAATTAAAACCTATATAAATTATATTTTATAGGCTCTGGAAATTTACTGTGAGGTCACACGATGATATTTTGTGTTAAAATATTTTATTTAGATTTTAGACACTTAGAAATATTTTCTAGAATTTTTTAGAATTTTTCTGGATTTTTCTGCAATTTATTTTGATTTATTTGGACTTAAAATAATTTTTAATAATTTTTTGAATTAAATAAATAATTACCCATTCAACCACCCGGGGGCCCACCTGTTGGCGCCCGCTACAGTAATTGCCTCTCTCTCTCCTATATATATGCATGTATATTCACAAACCCTAATTAATTATAGCCTCCTCCTTTGTTGTTTGATCTTGGTGATTCCTCAACTTCTCGAGACGATTGCGGAGAGCCCCGACCTCGGATTCGTGCGTCATTTTTTTTATCGGATTCGTCTCGAGGTAAACTTCCTGAATATGTAATTTATTTTCATCAAATCTAAATCTTAATTTCTGTAAAATTCGTAGAGTATTAGTTGCTCGAAACTTAACACGGTTTTGATGTTTTTGAGATTCCGGGGGAACCAGAAATCGAAATCACGAACCGTTTGAAGTTTAGGAAAGCTAACACAAAGGTCTACGAAGTTTAGAAATTATTCCGTCTATCTAGTATTTTAGTTATTCTGTTGAACTCAGAATTGATCGGTTGATCACGGTTTTGGTCACGATTAGCCATAACGGCAATATCTTCTGACCAAAACGTGATTTTGCGGCACGGTTAATTCCAGTGAACTCGTGGTGCTAACACTACTAAAATACCCCACTTTACCGACGGAAGTTTAGCGACGGACGGATTTTGTCGCTAATAGCGACCAGTTTCCGACATCTTAGCGACGGATTAGCGACAGACAACATAACATAATTTTTTCCAATTTTAAATGTAAAAATTTGTCGGGTTTCCGTCGCTAAGTCGACGAACGTTAGCGACGGATTCTTTTTCGTCGCTTATTCGTCGCAAATGTTGGCGGCAAAATCTTTAAAACATTGGCGGGAACTTTAGCGACTAACTGGCGACGGATATATCCGTCGGAAAACACCTTTTAATTGGCGACGGTTTTAGCGACTAATTTATTCCGTCGCTATTCTGTCGCTAGGTTCTGTGCCCTAACTTAAATTGAACCGACGGGGGGGAATTTTTCATTCCCCCCAAAACTCTCTCTCTCTCTCGCGGCTCTCTCTCTCTCGCGCGCGGCTCTCTCTCTCTCTCTCGCGGCTCTCTCTCTCTCTCTACCAGGTATCTCTCTCTCTCTCTCTCTCTCTCTCTCTTTCTCTTTCTCTAATTTTGGGTTTTGGGGCCGGGGGGGGAGTGGGGGGGGTCGGCTTCGCGGGGGGTGGAGAGGGCGGGGGGGGTGGTGAATGGGGTCAGGGGGTCGGGGGGTGTGGGGAATGGGGGCAGGGGGTGGGGGGGTGGGGAATGAGGGTCGGGGGGGTGGGGAATGGGGGCAGGGGGGTCGGGGGGTGGGGGGTGGAGAGGGCAGGGGGGTCGGGGGGGTGTTGAATGGGGGCAGGGGGGTCGGGGGGGGTCGGGAATGGGGGCAGGGGGGTCGGGGGGCGGGGGGGTGGGGGGTGGAGAGGGCAGGGGGGTCGGGGGGGGTGGGGAATGGGGGCAGGGGGGTCGGGGGGGTGGGTAATGGAGAGGGCAGGGGGGTCGGGGGGGTGTTGAATGGGGGCAGGGGGGTCGGGGGGGTGGGGAATGGGTTGCATTCCCCGATACGGATACGGTTTGGCATGTCCCGATCCTAAGAAATAATACTATTTCATTTAATTTAATTTTATTTAATTTCAAAACTACTAAGAAATAATACTTAAAACACTTAAAATTATGCCTAAATGTATAAATTATATGTTTTTAAATGTAAATAATTTATTAATAATTATTTGTTTTCCAATACCAAAAAAATCCGATACTTCGATCCGATACCGCCGATACTACCGATATCGCCGATACCAATACTAGATTGCTTAGACTTATATTGCAAGGTAACTAGATACAAGTTATGATACAATGTAAATGCAAGTATACATGTTAGCTAGATAGCTTAGACTTATATTGCAATCTCCTATTCACACGAGTATTGATATCGCCGATGCCAATACTCGTAGGAATATATAGTCCGATACCGATTCCGATACCGATACTTTGAACCTTGATTTAAATACATGTTAGTATAGTATCTTCACATATATGTTAAGAGTATATACATGATTAGCAAGGTAACTAGATACAAGTTATGATACAATGTAAATGCAAGTATACATGTTAGCTAGATAGCTTAGACTTATATTGCAATCTCCTATTCACACGAGTATTGATATCGCCGATGCCAATACTCGTAGGAATATATAGTCCGATACCGATTCCGATACCGATACTTTGAACCTTGATTTAAATACATGTTAGTATAGTGTCTTCACATATATGTTAAGAGTATATACATGATTAGCAAGGTAACTAGATACAAGTTATGATACAATGTAAATGCAAGTATACATGTTAGCTAGATAGCTTAGACTTATATTGCAATCTCCTATTCACACGAGTATTGATATCGCCGATGCCAATACTCGTAGGAATATATAGTCCGATACCGATTCCGATACCGATACTTTGAACCTTGATTTAAATACATGTTAGTATAGTGTCTTCACATATATGTTAAGAGTATATACATGATTAGCAAGGTAACTAGATACAAGTTATGATACAATGTAAATACAAGTATACATGTTAGCTAGATAGCTTAGACTTATATTGCAATCTCCTATTCACACGAGTATTGATATCGCCGATACCAATACTCGTAGGAATAGTCCGATACCGATATACATTGTAGAGCTCTGTTTTGCTATTCTGGACATGTTGTGACCTGTGCTGTTCTAAATAGGAGCCAGACACACTCCTGAGACGGGGGAGTATGTATAGTGATGTGGATTCTTACTAACTTATCATGTGAACCCATTTATGGGCCCTTCATTGAACCTTCTCATGTGCAACTTTCAGTCCATTCACAGTTCCCTATATTGTACTCTACATCACCTAGTTCACTTATATCTAACATCCTAACCCTAATCCAAATTTATGAGTATCGGTATCGGGCTATTCTTATGTTTAGTTTGTCTTACGATACAGATTTTCACATCCAAATTGAGGATGAGTCGTTATTTTGTTGATCGTACATGGATGTACAAACGGCAACACGAGAGTAGAATTGGTGTGAGTGACGATTTTCAGGCAGGCGTGGAAGTATTTCTTAATTATGCAATGAGCAAAGCTCAGTACATGGACGGTAACAAAATTAAGTGTCCATGTGTTAAATGTCACAATAGACGTTACGAAGAAGTGGTGACTGTGAGAGATCATTTGACCCGTAAGGGTTTCGTACGTAATTACAGCCTGTGGTCATCGCAAGGTGAACTATATTCGGAAAGACAGGCTGCGGAAGCTGCTACTTATGCTTTTGATGATAATGCTGCAACGGATGTCATCGAAGACCACGGATGCTCTGTTGATTATGGAGATCTGCAGAACCTTGCACGAGATATGGTGTATGATGCGGCAGGGCCTAATTTTGATCCGGAGGATCCTAATCCCGAGGCGAAGGAGTTCTATGACATGTTTCAGGACGCAGATACTTCTCTATATCCTGGTTGTGAGACTCATTCCGCACTGTCAGTGACGATGCGGTTGTTGAACATAAAGTCTGATTTTAACTTGCCACAAGCTTGCTATAATCGGATCACAGAAGTAATCAAGGAGGTGTTACCGAAGGAATCAAAAGAGCTACCAAAAAACTTCTATAAGTCAAAGATGATGGTCCGACAACTGGGACTGGGGTACGAAAAGATAGATTGTTGTCGCAACGGATGCATGTTGTACTACAAAGAGAATTGCGTATCAGAAAGTTGCAGCTTCTGTAATGCGGATCGTTACAAGCCAGTACAGGGAAAAGGAAAGTCGACTAGAAAACGACGTCCTTACAAGTATATGCATTACTTGTCGATCACGAAGCGCTTGCAGAAGATGTATATGTCTCTAAATACAGCAGAACACATGACGTGGCACAGCGAAGAACGCATAAAGGACGAAGAAGAATTGTCACATCCTTCGGATGGAGAGGCGTGGAAGCGTACATGAATTTTGAATTCTGGATATTTTGGAAGCGTACATGAATGTTTGGATATTATGAATTTGTGTATTTGTGTTTGGATATTTGTACATAGATGTTTGGATATTTCTGTTTGATATTGGATATTATGAATTTGGATATTTGGATATTTGTTGATCGTACATGGATGTTTGGATATTGGATATTATGAATATGTGTAATGTTTACGAAAAGGAAATAGAATGTTTCTGTAATTTTTTTTAATTAATGTTGCATTTAGCGACGGACTAGCGACTAACTAGCGACGGATATATCTTTTAGCGACCGATGAGCGACTAACTAGCGACGGCAAATCCGTCGCTAACTGGGTTATATAAATATTTGCAGTTACCGACGGACGAGCGACGGAATATCCGTCGCTAACTGGGTGATATAAATATTTTGCAGTTAGCGACCACCTAGCGACTACCTAGAGACGGCGAATCCGTCGCTAACTGGTTGAAATAAATTTGCAGGTAGCGACGAGCTAGCGACGAACTAGCGACGGAACTTCCGTCGCTAACTGGAATATTAGCGACGGAATATCGACTACCTAGCGACGGCAAATCCGTCGACATGGTTCTGGAAATATGGTAGGTTTCCAGAGACTTAGCGACGGATAGTGGGTCGCTAATCCGTCGCTAATCTGTCGAGGATGACGACGGACTAGCGACGGCTTAGCGACCCATTATCCGTCGACATGGTTCTGGAAATATGGAAGCTTTCCAGAACCAGGCCGACGCCCTACCCGTCGCTAATCCGTCGCTATAACGTCGAGGTTAACGACGGAATGGCGACGGAATAGCGACTGATTTTGCGTATCAGGAACCTTTCTGATACGCTTTTACCGACCTATTTACGACGGCTTAGCGACGAATATTTTAATATTATATGGCATGTAAACCGACGGGAACAAGTCGCTAATCCGTCACTAAACCATTGAAAGGCAACCGTCGGTAATCAGTCGCTAGTCCGTCGGTTAATCATTTGTCCGACGGCTTAGCGACGGACAAATTTTAGCGACGACGTATTTCCCGACGGCCATTTTTATCAAATATCCGTCGCTATTCCGTCGGTAATTTATGTTACCGACGGATGAGCGACGGATGTGGCCGTCGCTAAAGTTGGTTATTTTGGTAGTGTAAAATCTACTAAGGTGAACTTTCAAAATCTAGAGTTCACGACATTTGACTAGATAGTCAACGGTACGCCCCGATTTGCGTGTCATAGTTTCCAAAATTGAAAACATGACTTTTGATGGCCAAACTTGCATGTTTAGATTATATTCTGATTATTATTAGGGTAAATTAGGTTTTTAAGTAAATTATTCTAGAATTAACTATTAATAGATTAGTTAACCCGTTAGCCACTTATTCCATGAATTTAGAACTAGAACATTAGAATTGACTTGTGGTTTTTGTGCTCGGTTCGTGTTACGATATGTATTATAGGTTGACAGCTTCTAGATTGGCAACTCCCTCATCCTCGACTTGTGACTTCGGTTTGTGCAAGGATTCAGGCAAGTACAGTATTGCATTTATGTTTTGGTTCATTATAATGTTTTCTATATCATTTTCTTGTTTGATATCCCGTTGAGACATTGCTTGATATTTCGTTGAGACACGATTGTGACACCGTAGTTATTGTATCCTTCTTAGTGTATCATTGACCGTTGTTGATTGTTAGAGAGTCAGAAGAAAAAATATTCGGTAAGTACATGAACAAACCCAACTATTTTGATTGTGGATAGCTAAGTCATACACTCCACGTATGAGTTAGCCGTACCCTATTATTGTGGATAGCCATCGTATAATGTGCCGTATTAGTCCAGCCGTTCACGTATTAAAAGGTATTTTACACACATATAGTTGTTCCTATTTTTTCTTCATCTAGTTCTAGTTCATATCTTGTTAGTTCATATAATGTTAGTACATACCTTGCTGGTTACATTCTGCTAGTTCATATCTTGCTATTACTAGTTCTTTATATATCCTTTGCCATCGTTGTTTCTCGTTGTTCTACCTTATTTTGGACTAACAACATTAATTGCAATATGGTTGTACTTTGCTCCTTTTCTGACTGGATCGTTGTTATAGGTGAGGTTGACGTGCCTACTCTTGCGCTATGGACCACACAAGGGGGAGATATAGACTCGAAGACGAAACCATAGAAGACTAGTTAGATGTGTGGTAGTTTTCTATAATTGTAAAAGCTTACATTCTTCTTCAAATGTAAAACTTATAAATTTTGTAAAGTTGATTTAGTTGTTGTGAATGAACAGTTAACATTTATGAGCACTTTATTTATTGCGGGCTAGACAGCGTATTACCGTCGATACCGTAGCGTAGGCTGGGCTTGGACACGCACTCGTATCCCGAAAAACGGGTGCGGGTCGTGACAAGTTTTTATGGTAGCCTATGCAGGTCTGTTTTTGCAAAGGTTACAAACTTGTGGTAGTACTTAATTTAGTTGTACTACTGCAAGCCTGCGACTTGGAAGTGCTCATTCACAATTAGGATTGATTTGATCTTAGGAGAATACCAGGACTAGGAGTCCCTTATTAAATTCTATTGTTAGGTAAATAAGGTTGCTACATAGGCCATGTAATTCTATTGTATTTTAATACGAGGGTATGATCCAAGGTGGGTAGAATATACGTCTGGTAAGTTAGGCCTTCATAGAATTCAATTCCTAATTTAGATCATTTGTGTCATTTTATCTTCTGCCTTCTCTAAACCTCGTTTTATTTTCAGAACTATTTTGCGATCGTTTTATTTTTAATTCCTAATCTTGGTTCAATTATCTATATATTAATTCAAGTCGTCTTCGTTCATTTTGTGATCGTTTTGTTTTCAAAACTGATACTTTTACTCAAGGACAGATACTTATATTTTCTTATCATGATCGACTTATTTGAATTTATTGAAGTTTCTTTGAAATTCTTATGGTTATAGTTAAAATAATTTTCGGTGACATACAATGGTAAGGCAGATGTGCACTGTCCCCATTTATTTGAATTATGGAGACTGCAGGTTCACTGCAGTCAGCAGTGCACTGGCGTGGCATGATCCTAAGTTGAAATAATTTTAAGTATGCGTAGGTTGTCGAATATTACTAAAACTATATCCTAGTTGTATTATTGATCTTTTGATTTATTATGTCAATATTGGGTAAAGTTGATAAAGTGTTCGATAACATATTATACTTGAGTCATGAAACCAAGGGTTCACGGCAGCCAGATGTACACTGGCGAGGCATGTATTCTCGGTTAAATGATTTCGGATATACATATGATTTACGAATATCATAGCGACTATATCTTTTATTGGCATATGACTATTAAAATTTTTTCTTTTAAATTTATTTGATATCTTATTTCTTGTTACCACCTTCTCTACAACTAGTAAGTCTTTATTTCTCTCATATTTTTCTATTTTCGAATTGTCATCTTTTAAACCTATTTTGATTTCCTTCCACTATATTTCTAAAACGTATTTAGATTTTGATTCTATACGCATGATCAATTTCGATTATTCATCACATTATTTTTTTGATTATATTCTTTGTCGTGCTTATTCATATCGATTGGTCATGTCATATTTTGATGATATTCTTGGTTGTGCCTATTTGTATCTTTTAAAATTTTGAGGACAAAATTTTTTTAAGGTGGGTAGATTTGTAAGCACACTTCCCAAATTTTTATTTTTTTTAATTTTATTTATTTATGATTAATTTTATGGTCATTGGGAGTCATACCAAAGCTTGTAGGTGGGCTATGACCATATTAAGGTCGTATGACCGATGAATAGCTTATATATGTATTATTTAGCTATTTTATATTTTTTTATAATTTTTGGATATTTTTAGGTATTTAATATTTAAGGTTTTATTATTTTTAAGGAGGGAGGCTATCAATGATGAGACAATGAAGACCAGAGACGCTGTTTTCTGGAGGAAGGCTATCAATGATGAGTATGACTCTATAACCTTTAACAATATATGGGTGTTGGTCGATCTGCCTGAAGGAGCTAAACCAATCGGATGCAAGTGGATCTTCAAGAAGAAGATGAAGGCCGATGGAACTATTGACAAGTACAAAGCAAGGCTGGTAGCCAAAGGGTTTTCTCAGAAGCAGATGATCGACTACTTCGATACATATGCTCCAGTAGCGCGGATGACAACCATCAGGATGTTGATTGCTCTGAGTACAATTCACAAGCTTGTCATACATCAGATGGATGTGAAAATAATATTTCTGAATGGAGAGTTGACCGAAGAGATCTACATGCAATAGCCAGAAGGATTCATCGTCAAGAGCCTTGAAGATAAAGTCTGCAGGTTGGTGAGATATCTATACGGTCTGAAGCAAGCTCCCAAGATGTGGCATGAGAAGTTTGAAAAGTCATTAGATCAAACGGCTACATGGTCAGTGAAACGGATAAATGTGTTTACACAAAGTTCGTTGACGAGAGAGGAGTTATCGTTTGTCTATACGTGGACGACATGCTGATCCCGGGTACGGATCTAGTACGTATCACTGAGACAAAGAAGTTTCTCTTATTTAAGTTCAGTATGAATGACTTAGGGAAAGCTGATGTTATCCTATGGATAAAGATCATCCGGACAGACACTGGAGTGGTGCTGTCACAGTCTCTTTATATTGAGAAGATGCTCACACGTTATGGATATCAGGATCTTCCAGGGATCGATACTCCTTACAGGTGTAACAAGAAGCTGAAGCCAAATTCTAGAAAAAGCGTCAGGCAGCTGGAATACTCAAGCGTCATCGGAAGTTTGATGTATGCAACTACTGCCACAAGGCCTGACATAGCTTTCGCCGTGGAGATGCTAAGTCGATTCACGAGCAACCCAGGTGTGGAGCACTGGAAGGCCATGAAGAGAGTTATGAGATATCTCAAGAGGACTCAGAAGTATGTACTGCACTACAGCGGATATCCAACAGTAGTGGAAGGCTTCAGTGATACAAGCTGGTGTTCAGAAGCAGAGAGCGAAAGGTCCACAGGAGGATACATCTTCTCCATGGGTAGAGCTGCTATATCGTGGAAGTCGAAGAAGCCGACAATGCTCTCTCATTCCTCAATGGAATCTGAGTTCTTTACACTGGCTGCAGCAGCAGAAGATGCAGAATGGCTTCGAGAGCTCATGTATGATCTTCCAGTAGTTGGTGCACAGATTCTGACGGTACCGATATACTGCGACAACCAGGTAACTGCAGCGGTGGCATCAAATGATCTCTTCAATGGTAAGAAGATGACCGTGCGATTGAGGCACATGGCGGTGAATGATCTGATAAACACTGGAGTCATTGCCATAATTTATGTTCGGAGTCAGAAAAATCTGGCCGATCCGTTCACCAAAGGTCTAAAGCGCCAGCTGGTCGAGGACACAACAATTATGATGGACTTGAAGACGATGTGATATTCTGTCTTTGTAATTCTACCATAAAGTTTTATGCTATTAGTTCCAAGAGAAATCTACTAGGCATCTAAATTTTGGTTCAAAAAAGGACCACTGACGGAGAGAATATCTGAAAGAGTGAATAGTCCTTTGAGACACTGAGGGGTTACGGACCCATAACCACTGTTGTCTACTATCTGTTCTCTTAAAAGAAAAAGTCATGTGGGAGGATGGCTTAGACGCCTTAATGAGTTCTCAGGCATTTCGAATGTCTGGTGTGCTCTATAGGAAGCACGGTAGCACAACACTACAAAGGAGCGTAAGGTCTCCATGCTACAGTGGGATGACACCACCAAGAGGGTCCTTGGTAAGGATAATACCTCGGCTTTGCGAGCCATGTCACAGCGACGTAGCACCGTATATAGGTAGGTAGCCTAATGTTGTAGAATGAAGAGTGGTAGTCAGCACTATAAAGAGGTCGGTGACCTCATGTTACAGTGGTATGACACCACCAAGAGGTACTAGAGTGGGTAAAGCCTCGGCTACGCGAGCCATGTCACAGCGACGTAACACCCCAAAGAAGCGCAAGACTTCATGCTGGGTAGTTTGGCACTACAAAGAGGCTGGAACCTCGTGCTACAGTGGCGTGACACCACGATAAGGTGTAGTCTCGACTTTGGGCCATGTCATAGCGGGATAGCACCGCAAGGAAGCGCAAGGCTTCATGCCAAAAGACTCTTTAAAAGAACTCACCTAGAATGTGTGGAAAGAGATTCAAGCCGTCTCTTGAGGGTATACTTGTAGACGTCCAAGATATATGCACCGAAACCAGGCATGCACAGGACCTTTAATGTGCAACCGGAAGCACAGCTGATGTCATTATATGAGTGAAAAAAATTACAGTCATGGTGCAGAATTCAAGTCTTAGTCCATTCTTGTGTTGAGGTATTTCTGCCTTTAGACTAGAAAAGATAGTCCCACATCGGCTACACCAAATGGCGAGTATCTCAATATAATGCATTGCCTGTGTTGAGGTGTGCACATGAGGTGTGGTGGCGCACAAGTGTGTGCCATGTGGGAGTATTTTTCTAGAAGAAAAAATAATTAATTCCAACAATGATGGAAGTTAATTTTTGTTGTGCGGACTCGGACTCGGACACGGACTCCAGGTTGTCTCGTGCATTCACGGGAGTGTTCGAGAGGTAGGCGTGGACTGGCACATTACTATGCTGATTGTGGGATGATCTAAAATATCAAACTTTATTTTTGAGTATTGGTATTTTAGTCCCACATCGGATAGGAGAAAATGTGAAGTCTCACTACACTCTATAAATAGAGCCCCTTGGCCTCCTTTGGAAGATGCACCAAGAAGAGAGTTAAGGGAGTCCGTAAAGTCCAGGAAGTCCGTTCAAGGCGCAAATATTGGCTTACGAGCGTTCCAGAAATTCTTCGTGAACTTGCTGGTTCCTGGAAGCAGATCGTGGTGGGACGAATCTTGCTTTGAGCAACGGTGATCTTAATCACCCCAGCAAGAACCTTTTCTCTTCTTCTTTCTTCTATTTTTTCTGAGTTGTAACTCAGTTCTTTCCGTCAGCAACTGCGATTGCGAGGAAGAACGTGAAATTTATTTTCTGATTATTGTTGCTTTTGTAATCAGATTTATATTGTAGTGTTATTCGTGGATCTCGAGAATAATCAGAAGAAAAACGTTTGTTTGAACCTCTGATCTCGACATCTAGTTCTACCATCTTTGATCAAGTTCCGAGAGTAACAATTGACATGTCTACTCTAGTCAAACAAGAACAATGTATATAAAGCTATTCCTCGGCAATCTATTGCCCTATACCCGACCCTAAACATATAAATGACATGACAAGGATCTGTAATTAATCTCTCGATAGAGAAATGAAATAATCCTTCCAATCAAAAAGAACAAATGGTTGGAGTACTCCTCGACAGACTACATCTCCAATTCAAAAAAAATAAATATATACTTGTACTTGTATTTGTAGGCCCTAAAAAAAGACCAAAGTTTTAGTTCTGCGATCCCAAACCTCTCACGCATATCACTCAACAGCTGGAATACAAATCGCCGGACAGCAATCGCGAAGGTGGCGTTATTTTGAGATCATGTGCACAATTAAAAAAATATATTGTTCCATATTTAAATATATATTTTTCTCCCAAAAGTGTATGCAAGTTTATATGTATACGTACCAAAGAAGTTCATGTCTGTAATTCTTTCTGAGGTCTGATTGAACTACATGTCGCTTTCTTGTGGTCTTTTTAGAGCATCCTTAATAAGGCTTATCCTCTGACCCAATTTTTACATTCAGAATTTTGAAACTTATTTTTGGAAAATAGTAAGTTTCATCCCTAGTTCTAATTTCTACAATTTCGATTCCATCACATCCATAGGTGCTAAGAGTTGAGTCTTCCAATTTCTAGATTCTAGATTATAGGAACTGATCTTGAAACATAGTAAGTCTCAATTTGGAGCCAAACTTTCTATATTCTAGATTTAAATTATTATTATTTTCACATTAATTTTTTGATCACACAATCTTTCGGATCGGAGCTCACTTTATTATTTTTCTACTATTTTCGTACAAATCCAATCCATTCTATGTTTATTTAATTTTTACTTTTTTTAAAGGATTATTTACACTAACTATTCCTATATTTTTGGTTTATAACACGAGATATCCCTACTTTTAAACTATTTATACTGACCACCCCTACTTTTTTGGTTTATTACACGGAATACCCTACTTTAAAAAAAAATGTAACACTAACTATCTCTATTTTTATTTTATTTTTCTAAAGGGAGGGGTGGTCAGTATAATTTGTTTAAAAGCAGGAGTACAGTTTGTTATAAATCAAAAACATAGAAATAGCTAGTGTAAATATTTTTTATTTTTATTTTTTGTTATTTTGGGTCTCAAATGATGCTTTTAATAAAGTGACCGAGAGGGACATCACACTCACTTTTTCAGAACAACCACTCGTAATTTGTCCTTCGAAATGGGAATTGCCTCTCCGAATCGACTCGAGCGGCGGGAAGCAGCAGGACACGCAGGCCATTAGTTGACCTGCTGGTGGCAGGAGGGTCATTTCGCAGTTCGACCGGCGAC
Organism: Iris pallida; assembly: GCA_029216955.1. NCBI lineage: Eukaryota > Viridiplantae > Streptophyta > Magnoliopsida > Asparagales > Iridaceae > Iris > Iris pallida. Next base: position 23,665,412 of record JANAVB010002395.1, read on the forward strand.
AGGAGCCGTTCACGTACCGGGATCCCTCCAGCTTTCCGACCAATGGGCATCCGATACGTGTCCCCACGTACGGAATCGGACATGGGGCCAAAATAAAGCGGGAGTACCACAGCTGACACGTAAGTTTGAAGTGACAATCATAGGATTTGATATGCTCACTCCATTTTGTTCGTAAGTGTACACCTTTTTTTTTTTTTTTTTTCCTTCGTACATGAAGTTCATCCGCCCCCAATTTACAATTTTGTGGTGATACAAGATTAGGCTAGAGAGAACCAATAATACCAACCAGACACAACCCACTATTTAAGTTTGATTTACTAGTTCATTATAGATAAACAAGCATTGGAGCACAAACGTTTTTAGACTTAGCTTATTGCTATTCGGATCACAGATGTGGTCTGACCTATACGTCGACCCAATTGGGCGAGTTGGAAATCCATATTCATGTGCTTGAAGTTCCTCATCAGCTTCCTATACGATCCCTCCACCTCGACATTTATAGCATTTATGCAGATATTGACGCCCTTCAGAATGTACATGTTCTACAAGGAAAGAATCGTCTTCACGCCGTCCGGTGAAGATTAACAATACTTTCGAATATTTTAATTATTATATAATAGTACAAATATTTAATAATTGTATATAATAATAAAATGAAAGAGTGGAGGTTACGAAGGGTTAGTAAATTAATGAGATTTTATTCATAAATAATAATAATTTTAGACAAGAATGTGTTTGACCAAAAATTAGTAATATCCGTGATATTTGGTTAAAATATACACAAATACAAAAGTTATTGTAATTTAATTATATACATATTTTCAATTCCAGCTCATATGTAAATTAAAAACTAATCAAATGTAACATTTAAATTTGTATAATCTTATCTTAGGATATATAAAAAAAATAGAAAAAGAAATACGTATAATTGTCATTTTAATCTATGAACTGTTTTTTACTTTGGTTTCCAAAACATGAAAATCTTGGGTATTCTGAAACAAATTAAAAACAAATTTTCAAAGTCGGTTATTCTCCTTTAACGTACTTTCAGTCCGACTGCATAAATTCAAATAGGAACTTACAATGTGGTTATGACATGTGAAATCATTTTTGTATTTAGGCTCTATTTACGAATTGTTAATTGATCCTAAGGCAATATTAGAAAGACCATTACACTCATATAGTCACATATTAGTTTTATGTGAGTTGGTTTAGGGCTACTCACCAGTACATTTTTTAATGTGCTGACATTCCAACTCTACAGGAGGGTGAAGTTGGTTGGACGTGCTGAGGCATTGGAGTTCGGTTGGCAACTTGAAGCTGTGCAGTCGGATATATATATATATATATATATATATATATATATATATATATATATATATATATATATATATATATAAAGGACATGATATATGGATTAGTATCGATTGTATTAGTTTCATGAGCTGTAAGCCTTGAGGCATTGTTATTGTATTGAGGTTCCATGTTGTAATTGAGTATATTATCTGGCCTAGAGTCGTTGTAATTTCACAGCAATTGTCAACAAAGAAAATAATGTTTCATTTATCTTGTGTCTATTAAATCTGTTTATTTTTGTTGCAATGACTTTTATTCTGAGATATTCTATCGACTGTGTTTTGTTCTCGTCTAGTCCAAAATACAAATTAGACTTGTATGACATTACGTCCAGTGACGACTTTCGGTCATGCGGGATCGGAACGTTTGACATCCCCCTACACACATGTAAATTCAAACTAACATGCCTCCACAGATTAACTTACATGCCTCCAATAGTTGGTCTTTTTTTATAACCTTTTTCTTAAGTCTGAAGTTCGAAATCCTTTACAAAACATGCGTTGGATAATCATTAACCTAAAACAAACCAAGTGATATTTAAAAACACATAAAATAATCATAGAAACTAAGATTAAAAAAATTCTAGAATTGGAAGAGGAACAAAATAAATATTCAAAACATAGAATAAGAAGAGAAATAAAAATATTTTGATTGTGGTAAGGCGAGCCTTGGTGTGTGCCATCTCCAATTAGGGTTGGAAGAGAAAAATGAGATGGGGAGAAGAGAGTAGAAAAGAGGAAGTGAGGGTAGGATTGTTAGAGGAAAAAGAAAGAGAGTGTGTTGTTTCCAATCAGTTTTGATGAACAAAAACCTTCTTTTCTTGTGCTCCCCCTAAGAATATAAGTTGTGCCTATATCAATGGCCTCTTACAAAATTTGAATGTAACATATATCATTTTGTTTCTAGCTTAATCTTCTTGATACCTACAATAGTAGTAGGTACCCAAGTAGTTCTACATACATATGGTCAAATGTTGCCCAAGTCTCACTTATGGACTTACAATGTTAACCTAAGAACCTAGCTGGGCATGACAAGCACAAGTTTAAAGCAGCTACAGTAGGTGTTCAGGAAAGGTATGGCTCATGTTTCCCTATGGTACCTTGCATGTGCTTCAATAATACAGATAGGGAAAGGAAAAAATATATAACAAATGTGGCACAGTAGAATTCAGTTAGGGTTAGTGTGGCCAAGTTGGAATAAAACCATTTTTAGCAGCAGAAAATTATGAGGAAAAAAAAACATGCAGTCCCCATGGAACACTTCTCCCACTTTGGGCTGTAACCCCTCATTGGTAACTCCTAGTGGAAGGAGTTTGTTAGTTATTGTTACATGGATTTGGAAAAGAAAAAAGAGAGTGAAGAAGAAAAGGACATCTCTCTTTGATACACACACTCTCTCTCTCTCTCTCATAGCTTTCGCCTATTAATATCATTCTTTTTTGTGGGCTGGAGAAGAAATTATAACAAAGGAAAAGAAGAGGGAGAAGGAAAGAGAGAATGGGGAGAGGAAGAGTTGAGCTGAAGAGGATCGAGAACAAGATCAACATGCAGGTCACTTTCTCCAAGAGGAGGAACGGGCTGTTCAAGAAGGCGACCGAGCTCTCGGTCCTCTGCGACGCCGAGGTCGCGCTGGTCATCTTCTCCAGCCGCGGAAAACTCTTCGAGCATGGAAGCCCTTGGTATATTTTCCTTCTCTTTGGCTGAATTTTTTTTTTTAATTTTTTAGATTTCTAAAGACAATATCAAAGAAGTAGAGTAAATATATCGAGCTTCGGCCGGCGGTCACGCCTGCGGTTACAAACCGCGAACAAATATCATTTTTGTAAATATATAGTGGATCTGTGATTTAGAGTTGCAGTTCTTAGTTTAGGTTTTGCAGAACTCTCTCCCTCAAGCAAGCAAAAGTGGAGTTGATGAAAATCTCTCCTCTCTCCCACGAGCATAGTAGGCTCCCAAGGCTGATAAAGTCAGATCTATAATTTATTTATGGCCCTGATCCCAGTGTAACCAGAAAAATCCCAAGTAACAAAGAGTGAGAAGAAATAAAATCATGAATTTTTTTTTTCTTTTTTGTGTTTCAGTAAAGATGTTGAACAAAAGACTAAATAATCGAGTGTAACAAGTCCCTCAAAATCCTTCCGCTATTATTCATGTTCAGTTGAAATAAGCTTGTCTAGAGTTTCTAGAAGAGCTAGAATAGCTAGAAAACCTTGGTAGAATTCTTAAAAGTTATATTCTAACATATTCCTACATAAACTCATATGAATTAGTATGAATTGTACTATTTAGTTAGAGTGATGCTATACGTACCTCAAAAAATTCCATCCCTCCATCTTCCTCCGCCACGTGGCACTCCCTTATTGACCCAAGCAAATATGAGCAGGACCGGCCCTAGGACAAGCCCAACAAGCCAGTGGGCTTGGGCAACCCTCCGGCCCTAGGGCAACCAACCGGTCCATAAATTAAACAAAAAAAAAAAAATTCATCCAGCAAAAGGAAATGAAAGAAAAGGAGCTGAAAATGAAAGGAAAGAAAAAGGAAAGTAGCTTGAAAGGAAAGGAAATGTGCTGGAGCTCTGAAGGATGATTCTCTTTATCTTCGAATTATTTGAGGAAGAATACAAGATTGTTGGTCTTTACTTGTGGAAAAATATGGTATTTGATGTAGCAGTGTTGTATTGTTTTATTTGAAACATGGTTAACTTTTCTTTGGATGGTGGCTTCAGTGCCGGTCTATCGGTCTATCTGATCATCTGTCTAATTAGGTTTTTAAGATACCTCCTGCTTAAGTATAGTTCAGTTGTTGTGCAAACATGTGGTTTGCTTCATATAAATGTGAGCTTTGTCTTTTTAGTGTATTCCTTCTTTTCAGCCTAAAAGGGATTGGCGTGACAATTTTATGAGATTGTTAAGTTGCTGCTGCATGTAGCATCCTAGAAACAATGGTTTGTCCACTAAATGTTTAAAGCATTCCTTGATACTTTACAGACTTGAAAGTTATTATAGAAAGTTGAGATGTAGAAAGTCTCAGTTCTATGTGGGTCTATATAGTACATACTCGATCCCTTCCCAGCCAAATCAACATATAAAACTTTGAGAATACTTGTGTTCTTATGTTATTTGGTACTACTGAACTAAACAATCTTAGTTCAAGATCTAGTGAGTCCAACAATTAGGTTATCTACCATCTTAATAAGATAATAACCACATTTTTTTATGTAGTGTCACTCCTTGCAATAAGGGATAACCAAAGTTTGTTCCGGCTGGGGCAACCCGTCATCGTGGACCGGTCCTGAATATGAGAGGACGGAGGGTTGGGGGAAGACATGAGCAAATAGAAGAGTGCCACGTGGCGGAGGGACATGGAGAAATAAAATTTTGGAGGTACATACAACATTTTCCATTTACTAATCAAGTCCGGGGCCCAAAAACTTTGGGAGTTAATTTTATGCATTTGTTGAGGTACATTAGCCTATACTTTGGATATTTAGAATCCTCCATATCTTGTGCTCAAAATGTTGCTTACGGGATCACGAAAATGGTCCTAGGAGTTCATTGCCGCACACAAAAATGGTACTAGGAGTTCACTGCCGCATAGGGAACTCGTAAACATGGTACTGCTATGCAGAGAACACTCGTGCAAAGAACGGCCATGCATGGAACTCGCGCGCAGAGAACTGCCATTTAAAGAACACAAGGGCATAGAATGGCCGCGTAGAAGACTAGCACGTATAACGGCCACACAACAAACTCGTGCGGAGATAACTGTCCCGCAGAGAAGACTAGTGCATAGAACAGTCACGCAGGGAACTCGCATGCTGTTAATTGTCCCGTAGAGAAAACTCGTGCATAGAATGCCCGCGCATAGAATTTAAGCACAGATAACTGTCCGTAGAGAACACTCTCGCATAGAATGGCTGCAGACAGAGAACAATCACTCCTCCAATGAGCAAGCTACAAACTGACAAGGAGAAAGTAACGTTCTGCTCTTTGCAATTGCAGTTGCTACAACGAGATATAACAAACACACGACAAGTAAAAAACGTTCTTCTATTCGCAATTGCAGTTGCTACAATGAAATAGAACGTGCACAAATATATACATGAAGAAAGAAACACAATAGGAGAATTCTTTGCTTGGGTGACGACGGCCACCGATGCTCAAAGGAAGATTCTTTCTCTCTTACAGTTCGCTTCTAGGAACCAGGAAGTTCAAGAGATGAACTTCTAGAACGCTCTAAGTCACTTCTGGATGAACTTGGACAAGAAAACCCCACTATGCTTGCTGCTGCGCATGGAATGGCCGCACATTACAAGAGGGTTTTTAAACAATATCAGAGGATTTTTTTTTGTACCGATGATATTGCCTAATAACAAGAGATTTTTGACGAAAGTTACTTGTGTAAATAATAGGTGCAACTCAAGTCTGTGTGTATATATATATAAAAGCAAGTATTCTTTCAATTTGAACTACACAAAGTAAATTATCTTCTTTGACATGTCTGTCACTACAACATAGATAAAATCTCGTTCCGAGAATCCGAGATGAAGCCCAAATTGTGCTTCTTCCAAGCTGCTTCTATGATTGTGAGTAGAAGTTCAATATTCCAACAACATCCCTACCCATAATTTGGCTCCGCCCCTGTTGGAATGGGATGCAAAACTTAAATACAAACAAAAGGCAAAATAAATAAAAGAAGAGAAGAGAAAAGAGTAGTCCATCAGTGGAAGCAAACCCAAAAAATGAGAGAAAAGTGGGAATATTGGATATAACAGTTAATCTTTTGGCAAAAATGTAATAAACAAGAGAAAATTATGTGGAAATTTGAAGTTGTTAGTCGTAGGATTTCAAGTCTTGTGTTTTCCAGCAATTTCAAACATGCTAAAATAAATATCTTTTATTTGAACATGAAAGTAGTAAGTGTTTTTGTTCTCTCTTTATTTGAAACATGGTACAAAAAATATTTATCAATTAGGAGTCATGGTTTTATGATGGCAATTGATCAATGATAACTATTAAGTAAAAGTTAAGAAAAGGATAAGTCACTTGGCTAATTCCGAAGAAACGATGAAAAATTTTGCTACCAACTCGATGACCTCGCTCTTGACCTTCCCAAACAGTCTTGTCTTTCTTCCAAAATCAGCCTGAACTCCTTCCAGTGGTATATGAAGTATCATTCTGTACATTTCAACCAAAACATAACTTATCTCCAATTTCCAAAAATAAATTTAAAAAAAATATATAGAAGAAGATGCGATAATAATAAAATTTAAAAAAATATTAATAAATATGGATTACAATCACGAGTACTCCTAAAAATACACTAAAATAATCCAAAAACCATTACATCTTTTATCTTTTCTCTCATATTTATAGTCTAAGAACTAAACCCTAAAACAAATCTTAGTCATCCAATATTTTTTATATACCTAGAAACTAATCTAAATCTTTGACCAAAAAATGAAGATAAATAAAAAGTTCTCTCCTAACAGGGAACCATATAAGAGTCGTTTGTCCTCCATCTTAAAAAAAAATTGACATCGCCCGTCCCAGGGCTTTAGGGCATTCTTGGTCATGTTTTTCACCTTTGTCGTCAAAACTAATTTCTTAAGCATTAGTCACCTAATTAACACATCGAATCTCGAACTGTCTCTCTAATACCAACTTGTTTAAGGACAAAGATATGACAACAATAACAACCTCAAAAAGTTGAATTAACTTCTAGTTCCAAATTTTTTTTTAATTAAAAAACATGGATTATAATAACTCATAATACTCACCAAAAAATTTTTAAAAAAAAAACCTACATTCCTTTTATTTATAACCTAATACTTAAACCCTAAAGCAAATTCTAGCCATCCAATTCATAAACACAAAAAAACAATCTAAACTGCAGATAGAAAATTAAGAAATAAATAATTCTCTCCTAATAGGAAACAAAATAAGAGCCACATTCAACAGTGGATGTACATGATACAATGAGTTGATCCTCATCCTCAGTCTAGTTTTGCACCCCCACCCCACTAAGGGCAGTCTAACTGCTGGTGAACCCTTATACAAGAAATTGCGTAAAAGATTAATAGTTCGACTTGGTACTACAAATTATTCGTTGTGTACAAATACCAAGTGTTATTTTATGTAACAATTTTTCTTGACCTATTGGCTAGATTTTGAATTTCTGATAATTAAAGGAAATATATAAAGAGCTTAATATTCGAGTCCAAAACTTGTACCTAAGTAGAGTTAAAAAAAAACTTACCGACAATTTTAGGTGAATATCACATAATCTACAAACATCTATATTTGTGTGCATAATATTAAGACATATATATGTGATATCCATCCATAATCGTCGTGAAATTCAATTGAATGAAATTGAATTCCATAGAAATAAATTTTTTTATAAATAATTAGGTGTCCAAGAAAGGAGGATAAAGGAAGAGAGATAAGAAGATTAATGGCACGTTACAAGTTGCAACAGTAGCATGCAATTATGGAATCGAATCCATGAGTGATATATAGTAGAGGTAGAGGTTCTTGTAGAAACTGTTTACAAATCATCAGATGGATATATGGATGATTGATAGGTACAGATAGGTAGAAAGAATACATGACTTCCTGTCTAGTCTTGTCTTCTACTTAACATACTTGATGTCAGGTCTTGTTAAGAGTTCAACTTAAATAGCATGGGAAGTCAAGAAGCTGAGATAAGACAAATCTAACCAAAATAAACTGTATATTTTACAACAACTTTGAGAAGCATTTCCACTGTGCTGTCAACAGCAGTCCAACTGTACAAAAACTTCCAAACAAATAAGCAAAAGCAACATACATAATATATTCAAAGAAATAGAGAATGCATATAGTCCAAACGCTAACCCTAACCCCCAATGGAGGATCCAAGATTAAAATACACTGGGGGTAGAGTACGGAATTAACGTTTCCGTAAAAGAAAAGAATATAATAGTATTATATTATATTAAATATTACTATTTTTATACAACAAAATATTACATCTCACAATTGTTCTCTACACAATTGTTCTCTACGAACTTTCAGAATATTTAACTACAATATCATTTGAAAAAAACTTTGATGTAACAATAAGAAAGCTTAGTTGGAGCCTAAAAATAACAATTTTATTTTATTCTATTTCTCTTTTTCTTTCCTTTTAATTTTCAGTAGCAATTTCTTTTCTCTTTAAAATAAAATTATTTTATTTTAAAGGGACTGCAAAGCTATCTATGGGCTAGTGCACAATGGGTTGTAGTTTTCAAAATATTGTTTTCTATGAATTTTTTAGGCTCCAACTAAGCTTTCTCGTTATCTTATTTAGTGAATACTACCACATCGAGTAAAGTAAATATTTAACTCCAAATAAAAAAATTACTAGAATTTCACTGGGGGCCTAGTCCCCTAGTGGATTCCATGTGGATCCGCCCATGCTAACCCCTACTCAAAAAAGTAACATATATATACAAAAAAAAACTATAATGTAGTTGTTGTTAAATGCTAGGACTATCATATAATCATGAGAACAAAAAAAAATTGCATTATTTTAAACCATAAGAAACTTTATGAACATATTAAAACTGACCTAACGATACAATCATAAAATAAAAATAATTTCAAATGGTGAGTAAACAAATGAATCAATTTCAAAGGACAAAACGATTAATTCTAACACGCCATACTGGTTACTGAAAAGAATAGACTAAAACCAGTAAATAATCAATGAACACCCAAGAAATTGTTGGATTGTATCTCATATCCGATTGAGCCCTTAAAGGGGATGACAATGGAGTTAATAATTTAGTCCCATATCGGGTAGGATGTGGGATCATGATGTATATATAATTGGAATTTGTTCAGGCCTAGTCCCCCAGGGACTAGGCCTGAACAAATATAATTACTAGAATTTCACTAGGGGCCTAGTCCCCCAGTGGATTCCATGTGGATCCGCCCATGCTAACCCCTACTCAAAAAAGTAACATATATATACAAAAAACTGTAATGTAGTTGTGGTTAAAATGCTAGGACTGTCATATAATCATGAGAACAAAAAAAAAATTTGCATTATTTTAAACCATAAGAAACTTTATGAACATATTAAAACTGACCTAATGATACAATCATAAAATAAAAATAATTTCAAATGGTGAGTAAACAAATGAATCAATTTCAAAGGACAAAACGATTAATTCTAACACGCCATACTGGTTACTGAAAAGAATAGACTAAAACCAGTAAAGAATCAATGAACACCCAAGAAATTGTTGGATTGTATCTCATATCCGATTGAGCCCTTAAAGGGGATGACAATGGAGTTAATAATTTAGTCCCATATCGGGTAGGATGTGGGATCATGATGTATATATAGTTGGAATTTGTTCAGCCCTTACATGGAAATTTTCTTTTAAGGCATATGTCCCCAATCCAATATGGCACCTAATGGGTCAACTCTCATTCGGATCACACTTCCCAACAAGTGATATTAGAGCCTATGGTTACGGAACTGGTTTGGACGGGTCTAATTGGTTCGAGACTGATGGTGCTGAACGTTCATGCGTATACATGGATGCGCTCTCTCAGAGCATATGCAACTACACGGATTGGCTTAAAATGTGAGTTTGACGCGCCCAATGTGGAGCAAGACGTTGTGGTTGGCACAATGGAGGTATGGATGAACGTGTCTGCCTTTCCGGTTGAGCCCTAAAAGGGGTAACAATAGAGTTGATAATTTAGTCCCACATCGGGTAGAGCTAAGGTGGAGATTGTTGGATTGTATCTCATTTTCAGTTGATCCCTAAGAGGGGATGACAATCAAGTTGATAATTTAGTCTCATATCTGGTAGGAGATGGGATCATGAGGTGTAGATAATTGGAATTGGTTCAGGTCTTACACAAAATTCTCTTTCAAGGCTTATGGGCGAAATCCAATATCGTACCTCATGGGTCAACGGTAACACCGTGTTCCCAGCAGACTTTTAGTCTAAAATTCAAAGAAAGGGAGGATGAATAAATCAAACACTAACCCTAATCCAGAAAAATTCGCTTGGATAATGGGGGGAACCTTTATGTCCCAATTCTTTTTCGTACTATATATGTGGTTCTTTCACCTATTAGTATTTCCATTTAAAGTTTTCTTCACTTGGAGACCTGCTGGGCCTATTGGGTAAAAAAAAAAATCAATCGGTCAATCAGAATATATTCAAATTCTATAAAGACCATAGGCTTATTGGTTATTTAACTACTAAACAAAATTGTCATATTGTATATCATGTATATTACCATCTTTAAATCAATCATCAAAATAGCTACAAGTACGTAGGGATCTGATAGACGTTGTTAACTACACAGTATTTACAATTATTGTGTTTATCACTATGGTATACAATCACTAAATACACATGTTAGTATTTTATTTAAACTCCTACCATTAATTGGAAGGAATAATCCGTTTTTCCGTAGAATAAAATCCACCTAATTATGATGCGTTATGTCTCCACTTGATAACCGCTAGAGCTGGAAGGGTTTGACAATTCACATGCTAGTATTGTCATGTATATCAAAAAAAGAAAAGAAAAACTCACAAACCCAAAATTCGATTATTATTAGTGAATATGGATTACAATCTCGTATAAACCTTAACAAACATTCAAACCACCCCAAAATTTCCTATTATCAAACGAAACATCCATATTTAAACCATAAACCCTTTACTGAATCTTAACCATCTAATGTTCTTAACGACTAAAATCTGATCATAATCTATTTATGATTTAAATAAACACAATCCTTTTAAACACACTTGAACAAGTTCTAACAAATATAAAGGTCATGCAGTAAATAACATAAGCTCATCATTGTTAATGGAAACATTTTACACACAATATGCATCTCTACTTACTCAGCCAATATGTTCTTAGTCAATTCTAAGTTTCAACATATATGTTTGTGTTCTTCTTAGCATCCTAATCATCCAATCTCGGTCCGTCCCTGCTTGTTTTGTTTGTTTACTTACTCCAGTGTACTGAATATTAGCTTACTTTTGACATGTTATAGATAGCTACAGAGCATGATTGTATTGGAGCATATATAACCGAGTCAAATGAAAAAAAGTTGCTTAAACTTGTAATAACAAATGGTCCAAGGACATACTGACTCTAACAAATTGAAGCCTCGAGAACTTTGTATTTGGTTCATCCTGTAGTAATTTGAATGGTCGGGCTAATTTCCTTGATTCTAATATATATATGATTTTATTCTTCCAGCTTGAAGAAAACAATTGAACGATATCAGACATGTCTTTATGCATCTAGAGATGGTAATCGGTCTGGCCATGAACCCCAGGTTTGTCATCACAATATTTCTTTTTGGTTCATCTTTATTCAAGAAATTTGTAGATGTCCACTGTAGTAAAATTTGTTTACATGTATGTAACAGTTTTCTGTTGGTTTACTATATAATTTGACACAATGAAGTAATAGATCGATAAATTTTCCAAGTATAGTTTCATTTCAGTGTCTCTACAATACGTTAACAGTTCCCCCCCCCCCCCCCCCCCCCCCCCCCCCCAACAATTTTATGTATATTTTGTAAAATAAAAAAAATATTATTACTTCACATAAATTAATGATTTCATCCAATTACAATTTTTTTTTTCCTGACTTTATTCAATAAATTGCAGAACTGGCACCATGAGTTTTCTTTGCTGAAGGCACAATATGACAATATGCAGCGCACCCAAAGGTTCTCATTTATTCTTCAAATAGAGATTTACATATCAGAATATATATAATGGCTCTTAATATTCATTTGGTGCTATGTATTAATATGTTGTGAGGTGTTATTATGTTGACTAGTGCATACGCAGAAGCAAGATAGACAATAATAACCTTATTGACGATGAATAAATAGCAATCCACAAGTAATCGATTAAATATCAAACAAAAGCAACACAATATTTAACGTGTTTCGGTCAAGCTCGACCTAGTGCACTGGAGAAGGAGAGAAATAATTTTAATGAATTAACAATAACCTTACAAGGATTACACATTATATCTTAATTCGAAGCCTCCCTTAAAAAAAAATTCTGACGATCTCTATATTTATTTCTCTATAAGACTTCCTCAAAGACCTCCTTAGAAAATCCTAAGAAAATCCCTTTATTTTTACTCAAGAACTTAGTCATAGGCCTTCAGTGCTTCAAGCCTCCATTTCCATCAACCCTAGGGCTGATTTGTGTGTGTGTGTGTGTGTGGGTGGGTGGGTTGGGGGGGGGGGGGGGGGGGGGGGGGGCAGGGGGTCCTCAAATAGGTATGTATTAATATGTTGTGAGGTGTTATTATGTTGACTAGTGCATACGCAGAAGCAAGATAGACAATAATAACCTTATTGACGACGAATAAATAGCAATGCACAATTAATTGATTAAATATCAAACAAAAGCAACACAATATTTAACGTGTTTCGGTCAAGCTCGACCTAGTGCACTGGAGAAGGAGAGAAATAATTTTATTGAATTAACAATAACCTTATACAAGGATTACACATTATATCGTAATTCGAAGCCTCCCTTAAAAAATTTCTGACGATCTTTATCCTTATTTCTCTATCTCTAGAAGACTTCCTTAATGACCTCCTTAGAAAATCCTAAGAAAACCCTTTTACTCAAGAACTTAGTCATACAGTGCTTCAAGCCTCCAATTCCATCAAGCCTAGGGCTGATTTTTCCTCAAATAGGTATGTATTAATATGTTGTGAGGTGTTATTATGTTGACTAGTGCATACGCAGAAGCAAGATAGACAATAATAACCTTATTGACGACGAATAAATAGCAATGCACAATTAATCGATTAAATATCAAACAAAAGCAACACAATATTTAACGTGTTTCGGTCAAGCTCGACCTAGTGCACTGGAGAAGGAGAGAAATAATTTTATTGAATTAACAATAACCTTATACAAGGATTACACATTATATCGTAATTCGAAGCCTCCCTTAAAAAAATTTCTGACGATCTTTATCCTTATTTCTCTATCTCTAGAAGACTTCCTTAATGACCTCCTTAGAAAATCCTAAGAAAACCCTTTTACTCAAGAACTTAGTCATACAGTGCTTCAAGCCTCCAATTCCATCAACCCTAGGGCTGATTTTTCCTCAAATAGGTATGTATTAATATGTTGTGAGGTGTTATTATGTTGACTAGTGCATACGCAGAAGCAAGATAGACAATAATAACCTTATTGACGACGAATAAATAGCAATGCACAATTAATCGATTAAATATCAAACAAAAGCAACACAATATTTAACGTGTTTCGGTCAAGCTCGACCTAGTGCACTGGAGAAGGAGAGAAATAATTTTATTGAATTAACAATAACCTTACAAGGATTACACATTATATCGTAATTCGAAGCCTCCCTTACAAAATTTTCTGACGATCTCTTTCCTTATTTCTCTAGAAGACTTCCTTAATGACCTCCTTAGAAAATCCTAAGAAAACCCCTTTTTTTTACTCAAGAACTTAGTCATAGGCCTTCAGTGCTTCAAGCCTCCATTTCCATCAACCCTAGGGCTGATTTGTGTGTGTGTGTGTGGTGGGGGGGGGGGGGGGGGGGGGGGGGGGGGAGGTGGGTGGTGGTCCTCAAATAGGTATATATATTAATATGTTGTGAGGTGTTATTATGTTGACTAGTGCATACGCAGAAGCAAGATAGACAATAATAACCTTATTGACGACGATAAATAGCAATGCACAATTAATTGATTAAATATCAAACAAAAGCAACACAATTTTTAACGTGTTTCGGTCAAGCTCGACCTAGTGCACTGGAGAAGGAGAGAAATAATTTTATTGAATTAACAATAACATTACAAGGATTACACATTATATCGTAATTCGAAGTCTCCCTTAAAAAAATTTCTGACGATCTCTATCCTTATTTCACTAGAAGACTTCCTTAATGACATCCTTAGAAAATCCTAAGAAAACCCCTGTATTTTACTCAAGAACTTAGTCATAGGCCTTCAGTGCTTCAAGCCTCCATTCCATCAACCCTAGGGCTGATGTTTTTTGCGGGGCTGGTCCTCAAATAGGATCCCCAATCTCTCTCAAAAGTCGATCATGAGCAATTTTTAAATAGAGAAGTTTTATTTACCGTTGAATTTTTTCACCTCGAACTTGGTACTATTGATCTTGTTTCTCGTCATCCCAAAATTTTAAAATATAGAAAATTCTTCTCCGACCTTAGCGAACCAACAATTTCATGAATTCGACAAATGTCATCAAATATCATAGAATTTGAAATTTTTTCTTATACCTGACACCAATTGTTGTGAGTTGGGCACACATGGAAGCGACATAGACAACAATAACCTTAACGATGATGAGTAAAGAGCAACACTAATTAACTTAATAAACAACAAAGAGAGCAACACAATATTTAACTACTCCAAAGGACGAGGAATAAATAACATTATTGAATCAACAATTAGTCTTACAAGGATTGCACATAAAAGATAGTAATGTGATACCCTCACTTACAAGTCTCCGATGAGATCTCTCATTTCTCTTGAAGGCTCCCTTTATGGCCTCCTTAGAAAACTAAAAAAAACTATTTTCTTTTTGCTCAAGAACTATCTCTCAAGCCACCAACCCACCCACCCCAAGAATCTGCTGAAAAATGAAGTGTGTTGACCGGTAAACTGTCAATATACTGTTGATACCTGTTTGGCCGTAAACAACGTCGTATCGACGT
This sequence comes from Iris pallida, assembly GCA_029216955.1. Taxonomy (NCBI): domain Eukaryota; kingdom Viridiplantae; phylum Streptophyta; class Magnoliopsida; order Asparagales; family Iridaceae; genus Iris; species Iris pallida. The sequence continues at coordinate 23,680,532 of JANAVB010002395.1, forward strand.
ATTGACTCCTTCCCTGGTTGTCTGATTACTCGGACGACGCCCATCACACTCCATATTTGAACACGAGTTGTAGATAACATTAACAAACCGTATTCTCAAAATAAATGTAGGTTGTTAATTAAATTTTTGTTGGGTATTGGCTAATAAGTCAGCTAATAATTACCCAGGTAATTCTTAAAAAAAAAAGAATTAATAGACCATAATTGATTAAGTAGATATCAAACTATTGTTGGTTGGATGGTTTACCCATGTACATCATCATGTGAGGTGTTTCTAACCAAAATCTTCTATGTTTCATAAGGCATTTACTTGGAGACGACCTTGGAGCACTGACTGTGAAAGAACTGCAAAAATTGGAGAGGCAACTCGAATCAGCTGTGACGCAAACCAGGAAAAGAAGGGTAATCACTATCTTTGTTGCTTCATTTTACCGAATGTTGGAAATTGCAATAAAATGAGTATACTCTAGCCATTAGGTAATACTCGGTAATTATATTACTATAAACCTAGTTAGCAGTTGATCTCTTCTTAGTAATTGTTTTTTTTTTGTGGCTAATTTCTTAGTAATTGTTGTGGTTTGGTATTCTTGCTTATGGATCCTAAGGTACCTTCATATTCCTAAATTGTTCTTCTTTTTTGAGATAAAGCGATTCCAACCAAAATTTATCCGCAGTAAATGAGAACTATGAAAGATATAATAACTAGATGCAAAAGGCCAAAGTTAAGAAAAAATTTCTAGCTTTTGTTTGTTTTTTTTGTTTGGATTTAAAGGAAGACTTAGATCATGATAAAGCGGGAAACAAATGGACTTTATCATAAACTAAATTTTTGGAAAAGGTTGTTCCTCCATTAAAAGTTCTTTTGACATAATTTAGCACAATGGATAGTGACCTTCATTCTAATTTGGTAGATGTACTGCATGGAACTCAGTGTCATGAACACTAATTTATGAAGATGGGAATAACTCTGGAGATATGCCTAGCTAGTGAACACTGGGACCGGATCAGCTATCCCTGATCCAGTGTCCCAATCATCCCCCCCCCCCCCCCCCCCTCCCCCTGGGGGGGGGGGGGGGGGGGTTCACGGAGAAAAATCAATAAAAAGGCCCACATGTCATAGAGGGGGGACAGGATTGGACACCGGATCAGGGACAGTTGATCCGGTCTCGTGAACACTAGGTAAACCTTAATTTGCGCTAGGATCGATGTAGAAATAGTCTGGAGGAATCTTATGAGAACACTTAATTTGCAGATGTCATGAATTTTATTCAAAATTTAATGGATACTGTGCATATTCTACCTCCCTGCAGTATTTCAATAAGTTTCAAATATTAAGAAGTTTTAGTAGATGAAGACTGATGTGTTGAGCTCTAAATTACAGACTCAGATACTGCTGGATCAGGTGGATGACCTTAAGAAAAAGGTAATGTTCGACGAAATTTATGTTCGTAATATCGAGGATAAATATTTTACCACATCTTATTCATGTAGTAAAATGCTATATTTAGGTTCTTTTTAGGTTTATATCCTACTAACAGAACTTTTGATAGTAAATTAAGTTTTTCTCATTTTCGTAAACAAGTCCGAATTGGTTTGTTTTGGCATACTTTTCTACAGACACAATCTAAGTGCATAAATACTTACTTATACATACTTCTACGCCGCTTTCATTAGAATCGTGTGTTTCCTCCTAACCTGTGCATCTACTAGTCTTTATTATAAATGTCATAACTTTGGCTTCAAAGTTATGGTCTGTCTAATATCACACACCTTCCTACTTTGTAGTACAGAACATTGGTGTTTGAACTTTGAATTACACTGTCAGAAGCATTTACATCTGATAGATGTAAATGACTAGTTTCTACTTAATAAAAGTACTAATTCTCAATCATTCTTGACTGGCCAAGTGATCTTGATAATGCCCCCTTAATGTTTGTCGTGTAGGTCGAGGCTGTAGATCGCTCTGACAAAGCCGCAGAAGATCGTCCAGAGCCCAATATACATGGAGGAGTCGTGTCATTCTCCGGTCATCCCCATCAGCCCAATGGCATGAACAATGAACCTGTCCTCGAAATTGGGTACAATTCTTTTTTCTTTTTTTTCCTTGAAGATAAAAAACATTCCAAACCCCATTTGGTTTACTGTAATGTAATCGTAATGTAATCAAATAAAAAAAATTATTTAATTACAATACGATTACGATTACATTACAGTGGACCAAACGGGTCTGTGTCTGATTGTTTTCCTTTTGATTCGTGTTGAATATTTGATCAACTTAGACTAATTTATATCGATCGCCTACGGATTGTTCTAACATGATGGCTTCTAAAACAGGTATCATCAGTTCGTTACTACTGGATTGGCCAACCCAAGGAACACTCCTGTGGAGAACAATTTCGTGCAGGATTGGTCCCTCTGAAGGCTTCTACATATTAATGGTCTCGTACTATGTATGATTATTAATATCTCCCTGTGGTTGAATTTATGTATGAATAAAGCTAGTTCCGTGGAATGAACATGTTATGGATGTCTAATCTATATAATAAATATTCAGTTCATCACCTGCTACTAAATTTGTATCCAGACCCTGCTCTATTGTCAGGACCACAAATGCTTGTGTTCCATAAGAAAAAAATCATGTATTGATATTGACAGATTAGTATCTTGCGTCCAACTTATTATAATTTTCTGAATATTATGTCATTTTTTTTTCCTTTTTAAACAATTATGACTAATTAATGAGGAAGATGTTCATTTCATTGTAGCAATTTGTATATCTTGATTATAAAATAAGATTAGTATATGCTACTAAGTGGAAGTCATGTATATATAGTGCTATAACTTGTTACAAATTTACATGTAACTAAAAACCAAGATATGTATAGTATTCATAAAAAAAAAAACTTTGATTGTTGATTGGTGTTCCTTATATTTGTTGAATCCAACTAAAGCACCAAAATCCAGACTATCATTTCAAATTGTTTTGACAGGAGGCTAAGCTGTACGTGAATTCTTCTCTCTTATTTTTCTATTTTTTCCCTTTTCTTATTGGAACAAGCAGGAAGTTACTTTAACAGTCCCTTATTTTGTTTCTATAACCTTTCCATCATCTTTGAAGGCCTCAGCTATTCGATTCTCCAACTTTTGTTATGTATGTTGGAAAATAAACTTGATTTGAATCCATATTTTTTAGCCCACAACTATAGTTGATCAAGTACCATTATTAGGCTTTGTTTTGCTGTTGGGTGGGCTTGGTTAATTTCTAAGATGTTCTATGTTTAGAATGTTTTTGATAATTTTATAATATCTATGTTCTAGAGATGTCCAATTGTTATATTTGTAAAAGAGTGTAGAAGAGTCCAAATTATATTTTAGTAATTGCGTGAATTCTTATGAGTCTTATAAATAGGGATACTCTTTTTCCATTTTATACACAACAACAAACACTATAAGCTTAGTGTTATTACAAATTTACTTCCTTACCAATCTTCTATTCCACCAAATTATGTCTCTGTATTTACTCTCTCTCCAAATTAGTTCTTCATAGCTAGTTGCCCTGCTACAATCTTAACAAAGTGGTATCGGATCAACAAAGTGGCTCGAGGTCGAAGATGACAAGTGAAGTGCAACAACCTCCAAAGAAGCATGGGAGAAACTTCAAATTTCTTCCAAAGGAGAGGAGAAGAATGTACGCCCCAAACTTTAAGATGTGGGTTTGAATCTTTATATATGAAAGAGTCTAAAACTATTAATTCCAAACTAATTTGCTAGAGTTTTGTCCATTGTTAATTAATTGAAAATAAATGGTGAAAGCATGGTCAATACTCGAGTGATGAAGAAAATAATTTGGTTTTTTACTTCCATAATTTGAACATATTGTAGTAACTATTGGAGAAACCAAAGTTTTTGTTCTTCAATGTTGTAATCATTATTCTTGCTCCTAAGTGTTGTGGGGATCCGATTTGGATCGGGAGAAGTTTGTAGAGGGTGTACTCCTTTATTTCATTAGTAAGGCTTATTAGGGTTGGACTCCGATCGTCCCGTGGTTTTTTTCCGCAAGGGTTTTCCACGTCAAAAATTCTCTATCTGCGTGGTTTGTTTTGGTGTTTTGGTTCGTGCGTTGTTTTGCTCGGTTCTTTCGCAGGTACTCTCTAGTTTGGGGAAATGTTTTCACGTTTCTTTTCCATCAAAGTGGTATCAGAGCCAGATTCTGGAATTCAGAAGGGTGTCAGGAGTTGACAGAAAAACTAGAGAGGAGAGATGGACGCGAAGCCGGTGCGCATGGTGAACCTGAATGGCACCAACTATCACTATTGGCGGAGCAAGATGAAAGATTTGATGTTCGTCAAGAAGCTGCATCTTCCAGTATTTGCATCCGAGAGGAGGACTGGAAATTCGAGCATATACAGGTGTGCAGATATATCAGGCAGTTCGTTGACGAGAACGTGTACAACCACGTTGCCAATATTGAGCACGCGAAGATGTTATAGGATAAGCTGGAATCTTTGTACGCGAAGAAGACCGGGATAAACAAGTTGTTCCTGATCTGGATGATGATGGGTCTGCGGTACAAAGATGGGGCGTCTATTACGGATCACTTGAGTGATTTTTAGGGTGTGGTTGACCAGCTATCTTCAATGGCAGTCAAGTTCGACGACGAGGTTCAGGGACTATGGCTGCTGTGTACATTGCCAGACTCGTGGGAGACCGTACGAGTATCTATTATCGCTTCTACTCCAGAAGGCGTGGTCAGTCTGGAGTTTTCCAAGAGCGGGGTACTGAATGAAGAGATGCGGAGACATTTTCAGGGCATTTCATCCACATCCCACCACTCAGAGGCATTGGTTTCAGAGAGCCGCGGAAGGGGCAAAAGCAGAGATCCAGGTGGTGGCAGAGACAAGAGCAGGAGGAAGTCCAAGGGTCGTTACGAGGACTCGGAGTGTTACCACTGTGGCAAGAAGGGCCACATCAAGCGGAACTGTTTCGCTTGAAAGAGAGAGAAGAAGGGCAACAAGAGGAAGCAAGATGAGAACACTACAGCGACGGCATCGATACATGGAGGCGATGTGATCGTTGTAGGTGATGAGGTTATTATAAACCTCGTCTGCGATAATAATTCTTGGCTGGTGGACTCAGGAGCTTCAGCGCATGTATCTCACAATAGAGCACTATTTGCCACTTACACAACAGGCGACTGTGGAGTGTTGAAGATGGACAATGAAGATGTGTCGAAGGCGGTTGCCGTTGGAGATGTGCATTTGAGAACGAAGACGGGTGCAGTTCTTATTCTCAAAGATGTTCGTCGTGTCCCTGATATCCGTTTCAACCTGGTGTCGGTTTGAAAGGTTGGATGACGAGGGATTCTTCAGTCTCTTCGGAAATAGTCAGTGGAAGCTTTCCAGAGGTTCGATGGTGATTGCCAGAGGAAGCAAGAAGTCCGGTATCTACTATATGGAGGGGAGCGCACAGGAGACACATGAGATAAACGCAGTCAGTGATGCGTCTACCGAGTTGTGGCACAGGCGGCTCGGCCATATCAGCGAGAAGGGGATGAGCTACTTGGTGAACATGAAGGTGATTCCAGGGCTCAAGTCTACAAAGTTGGAGAAGTGCACGCACTGCTTAGTTGGAAAGCAAAAAATGGTGTCTTTCCAAAGTCACCCAAGTTCAAGGAAGCCGACGTTGCTCGAGTTGATTCACTCGGATGTCTGCGGTCCTATGAAGGTAAAATCTATTGGTGGTACATCTTACTTTGTAACTTTTATTGATGACTGTTCCAGAAAGGTTTGGGTCTATGCCTTAAAGACCAAGGATCAGGTGCTGCCTACTTTCAAAGAGTTTCAGGCCTCTGTTGAAAGAGAGATGGGTAAGAAGTTATTGTGTGTTCGATCCGACAACGGCGGCGAATATATCGGTCCTTTTGATGCATATTGCAGAGAGCAAGGGATACGTCACCAGAAGACTCCGCCCAAGACACCTCAGCTCAATGGTGTAGCGGAGCGCAATGAACAGGACACTGATGGAGGGGGTGGCAGTGTTTGCTGTCAGAAGCAAACTTTACTACAAGAAAAATGACTTTTTACGACATTAAAATTAAGGCATGCATAGATAGTATGTCGTAAATAACTGTTTTACGACATGCATTTTAGTGAACGTCGTAAAAAAATCCAGAATATAATGTATTAGATTATTAAGGACGTGCATTGAATGTCATAGTTTTTTTTATACAAACGAAGGCATACAATAAATGTCGTAAAACTCAATAATAATAAAAAGATAGTCTATTTTTTTTTTAGAAATCTCTCATTTTTTTCACCCTAAAATCTCTCTCCAGCCCCCTCAAAACCTCTCCCCCGCGATTTCCCCCAAAACCTACTATTTCATACTAAAAATTCTCCCCCACCTTCATTCCGCGCCTATTCTTCTCTCCCCAGCCAACAATAGGTTTGACTACTTCCTCTTCTTCTTTTGTTTAGCAGTCGGCTCTTCCTCATCTTGCGTCTTTTCTTTTTCTCCCCCCAGCCACAATAGGTTCGACTTCTTCCTCTTTTTAGGGTTTTACTCCCCCAATTTCCTTTTTTATGTTTAGGGTTTTTCTCTTACCTCCGTTTTTTTATTTTTGTTTTTATAGGATCTCCACACATCTACGGAGACCCACGGCTGAACCCCTCGACTCAGGTTCGATTTCTTCCTTCTTTCCCCAATTTTACCTATGAATAATTTGTGTATATATTAATATTTAAGAAATTATCATGATATTGTACTTTGGTCATCAAATTAGATAACTTATTCATGCATGCTCAACACACTGTAATTATTTTCTTTTTGGATTATTTTCCATGGTCATCACACTATAATTTTTTTTTGATTATTTTCCTATAAAAGTGACAATCTTTGTTTTTAGGATAATACTGCAGCGTATAAATAGTATGAACACTTGTACAGAGAGGCCTTGCTTCAGCATTTGTATGGTTCATACTTGGAATATTTTTTATCCCTCTTTGTGATTTTGCTGCTATTACCGGCATGTGAGTGGGCAGCCTCCGACATTATTGAGTTATTATTCAAATTGCAGGACTGGACTATGGAATTCCCTTTATATTTGTATCAAAGGGACTTCGAAAGCTACAATAAGGGTTGCAGAGTGGAGGTGAGACACGAATTGTGCACGAATTGTATGTCCATTTACTTCTTTATGTTGTAGAGTTTCAATTGGTCAATAACAGGCTTGTGCACGAATTGTATTTGATACTTCTTAATTCTTATAGTCATCATCTTTGTGTAGTCTCTATTGATTGTCAATAAATTTGCTGCAATAATATGTGCCTGGAAGGTGTTCGGAAAAATGTTTCAATGATATTCCTTGATCAGCTCCATCTGCTCGATCAGGAAAAGTCGACATACTTCTTCTTCCATGTTAAGGACTATCATAAGAGAGTCAACACAAGCAAAATATGCAAAGACATCAATGGACTGCAATTGTCTCAACTCTCTTGGATAAAACTCCACATGATTTACAATGCCCAGGTTCTATCTTGTCTTCCCTTGACATCAACTCTCTTTTCCTAGTATATATATATATATATATATATATATATGTGTGTGTGTGTGTGTGTGTGTGTGTGTGTGTGTGTGTGTGTGTGTGTGTGTGTCTTTGTGTGTCATTCCAACTCTAAATTATGTGGAATGACCCTTCACTTACATTGGTTCTAAAAGTTCATGTGGACTTTGTTTGCAAAAATAAAAGTTCTTTTATTTCACAAACTTTGTAAGAAGATTACAATTGAATTCTGGGAAAGTACAACTATAGGAATCCGATCGCTTTATCCCTTGGACGATATGAACTTTGAAGACGATAGCCTCTGAAGAATGCAGCAGCACTTGGACAAGAACTCCTGATCTCTGGTGATAATAATGATCTGATCTCCTTAATGAAGGACTTGAAACTCTATTTATAGAGTTCTAGAAATAACTAATTTGTAGTTATTCTGGATTGCGTATGCTGAACTGCGCTGGTGACAGACTGCGCAAACAGCGAACTGCACTGGCAGTTACTCAATCGTGGGCCAACTATATTAGACGCGTGGCATTGTTTGATTAAAATGTGCATGATCGTGTACAGGCGGTTACCACGTGGCGAGCAATTGATGGCATGTAAGCCACGTAATAAATGTCAGTTATCTTAATGGATTGCACCACTTGAACAGCGCTAGCTTCAGACTGCTGGAATCGAACTGCGCTGAAGTTGAGCTGACATACTGCGCTGGAGTTGAGCTGTCATACTGCGCTGGCTGTACAGCTGTCCTCGAGCGCTGTCCTGCACAAGAAACGAAAGGACTCCTCGTTTATCGGGCTGTCAGCTGTCAGAAGATCAGATTTTTGTCAGGTAATGATGGCACTGCCACGTCAGCATAGCGCGTTTGAGTGGTAGCGCAGTTCAGCTTGCGCGTTTGAATTGTAGCACAATCTGCCTCCTGCGCAGTCCATCTGAAGTATGTACAATTTAATTTCCTCTGTTTATTTGATAAATGCAACTTGATTTTTAGGACCTACAAGATCCCCTTCAAAGTTTTCAAAATTTGAAAATATTCAAAGTTTCAAAATACTTTGAATTTCGAATTTAAAATCAAGTTGCGCAAGTTGCGTCTTAACTGCGCGTTTGGAGGAATTAGCTCCGACTTTTGTGGCGCAATCGGAGGTGGCCGTTTCACTTCTGGAAAACTATAAATAGTTTTATTTTTTCATTTTTTCATCTTTTACTTGTTTTCGACTGTTCAAGAGACAAAAGCTTTCGTTCCAACTCGACTACTTCTTCTCCTTCCCGCCGACGACAGTGATGGCTCCCAAGAGTACAGCCACTGAGAAGGGCAAGGCCCCGCCGAGCCTTCGACTCGGTTGCGTCCCGAATCTCTCATCATGAAACAGGTCATCCAGCATTGCAAGGTAAATGACGAACGAAGATTGAAACCCCTTTTTAGGGTTCTTGATATTTTCAGACCTTCATACCTCTCTCTTTTTAGAGATTGATGGTATTTGCGCCACCCTGTTTAGGGTTTCGGTTGCATTCACAATAGTTTTCATTTTTATGAAAATTATACTCTTGCACAATCGGATGGAAAGCGTTGACAAAATGTTCGGCACAATACACCGTTTTGTGCAAGTCAGTTGTGTCAACGTAAACTGATGTCTTGCGCAAGTATGTTAGCGTAAACTGACATCTTGCGCACATTGGTTGTGCTGGCGCAATCTGATCACTTGCGCATATTGATTATACTGGCGCAATCTGATAACTTGCGCAGGTTGATTGTGCTGGCACAATCTGATTACTTGCGCAAATTGATGATCTTTTGTAGGAACTTTTGATTTTGTATGTACTGATCCTTGTTTCTTTATTTGATGCAGTTAACCTCAGAGAAGACCCCAACTATGAGGTCTTTGCAGAATCCTTGGCTGAACCGGAATACAAAGAAGATCTATCTCATGTGACATTTCCTCAGTACGCCTTACCGTCATCTCGGTAAGCCGTCTTGACTGCACAGGACAATGAGACTTTGCTATGTCTGATGAACGGGCAGCCTCTGCAAACTGCTGACACGTCATACGTAAGAAGCCGTTGTTCTTGTTTGGTGAGGCCTTTGACAAGAACTCTCAGCCAAGACCTCGAATGGAACAGAGACTTATCCGGAAGGGCGAGAAGATAATCCTTCTGCCAGAGATCTCTAGATGCCTTCCTTTATCTCGATATGCTTTTGCAAGCTATCCTAGGAGAATGGAATGGGATATAACTCCACTTCAGCAAGCCCGAATAGGGAACATCTGTGTCAAGAAGGGGTCTGGCAACAAAGATATATTCTACAGTTCCTCTGAGCGCCATAGCTCTTTGCTTAGAGGACTAAAGCCTGGCTGTATTCTACCAGAAGATTCTTCCTTACTGTTACCAGTGAGAACTCCGACATTCGTAAATGAGTTTGCGATGGTAGAAGAAAGGTATCCGGATCAGGATTTACGGCTGACAGGCCTCGTAAACCCGGATAACAAGAGATGGATCTGTATAGCCAATTGGATATTGGTCCAATTTGAAGAGTGGCTTAAGGAGATTGATCTTTACCAAGCTGTGTATGCCACTGTGTACGGCTTTCCCCCAATCCTCATCTATTTCTCGCGTTGGCCGAGAGATACAACTATAGAACGGGACTTTCATGACGCCCCGCAGAGCGATTGGGTTAGCTTTGCACGAGATGAAGTACATCTCCAGCCTGCCAATGGGGGATATCCCCTATGAAGAGTTTGTCCCAACAAACTATGAATTAGACAAACTCCGTCAAGAGAACGCTGACATGGTGGCTGTGTTTGAAGAGCTACTATGTCACTACAAGATCTGTTCTCTCTACTACAAGAGTGGTACGTCCGGCACCTGCTATTCCACCAAATGGTTGCCATACCTTTTTCTCAACATATCATTGAGAAGAAGACCAAGGAGCACGAAAACTGTCATCCCGACTACTTCCGACCACTTAGCAACAGCGAAGTGATAGGGCTAATGGAGACACATGGAGATATGGATATCAAGATCGAGGATGATCTTCAATATCCCCCTCTCAAGAAAGACGACATCATTGAGAGTTACATGAGGATGGGCTATAGTCCCATGTCAAAGGAAGCCCAGTTGGCGGGTTTTCTCACTTACTGGCTCCGACGATACGTCGTCCCTGGGGCCAGTACAGTCGACCGCTTCCACCACGGTATACTTTTTGCTGCTGTCCGTCTGGTCTTCGACTACCGGATGGATCTGCTGTCCGCAATGACATGCAGGGTGAATGTCGGCCTTCGTCTTTTCGTCGATTCGATGATTAAAGGGAAAGGCGAGAAGGGACACTTCCCTCGGCTAGAACTGCCATACACAAATTTATTCGGATGGCTGCTTCTACACCATCCTTCATTAATGAATCCGGATATGGGAGTAGTGGGTGGCAGCTTTTTGAGAAGATTTTCTGGATACAAGTGGATTTATACCACTTTGAGAGATTGCCGACGCGCACTGAATCTCGGTAGAGGATGGAGCTTCTACTGCGTTACCCCGTCGGTTATGAACATATGTCTACAAACCTTGTAGACTCCGGGAGGTTGCAGCCTTTAGGTCACACATTTGATTGGCTGAGGACAATCCGGTCGTCACACCTGGTTTACCGATTTGAAGACGAATGTTATCTGGAGCCTTACCTCCCCAGCCGTTTTGTACACCAATTCGGTTATGACCAGTTCCATGTAGGTAATGCTATCACATGCCTACAAGAAAAAGGGTTTTTAATTGATGGAGCCCGGGCTTTGGCATATTACAATGCTCGGGACACAAGGACGACATTCTCGATGCCGTCCCGAAATGATCGAGGTCCTCGTATGCTGTATACGTACTCGATCTTCTATACATCAGTAAATACTTTTGCTGAGAACTTCAATCTGGCAGACAGCTTCGCGATTGCGACTCGGTTTAAGAAAGGAGCACCTGTTCTGGTGCTTCCTGGAAATGATGAAGAGCATGAGCCAGCCGATGCACCATTAGAAGCTTCAAGGGATGCCAACTTCCCTGAAGAAGTCTACGAGCCACTGCGCGTCTCCTTAAAAGTTATAAGATCTCCAGCCAAGGAGAAGAAGAGGAAGGCCGAAGAACCTTCTTCTCCAATCTCTAAGAAGAAGCTTGTTTTAGAATCATCGGAAAGGGTCACTACCCGGTCGCAATCTCGGCAACAGGCTGAGTCAATTCAGAGAGAAGAGGCGACGACCCCGACCTCCATTCAAAGACAAGATCATGCTATAGACGTAGAGAGCCTGGAGAGACCTCTACACAGAAAGAAAATAGTCTTCAAAGAAAGAAAGTAGTCACTCCTCCAAGACCTATCCTGGCATCAGTCCTGACAAGTACGGTCGTCGGAGTTATGATGCCGTCTCCTACACCTGCCCCTGAGCCCAGACAGGAAGCTCCTAGCAGAGAAGAGGGACGAGGTTGTAGAGACAAGAGATAAAGCGCGATCTCCTACACTTGCACCAGAAACTGCCCATCTTCCAGCTTCTCCAAGATCACTTCGTGCTGAAGAAGACAAATTAATGATTGAGGCTCTAGACGACTGTGACTTCGGCTTCCATGATGATATAGATCCGGTCGCCACAAGTGATAGTGAGGAAGCCCGAGAAGAAGGTGCGGATGATGAAGAGACATCAGCAGAGACTGTTGATGATACTCCGAATCCGAAAGAGGATGCTGATGCTCATGCATCCCAAGAAAAGAATGTTGTTAAGGACATAGCACCGGAGGACGCTACTGTCACTGATCCGAGAGGTATTGAATGCTTTTGACAATTTTTTTTATAGATCAAATGACTAATCATCTTAACTTTTATTTATGCAGAAATTCAATCTTCTCCAATATGCACTGACATAGTGCCAACAACAGCGATAGCTAGCAGCAGTCGACATTTTTCAGGCGGCTCCGAAGCAGGAAGTAGTCAGGCAGTGATGTATGAAGCTACTTCTGCGAGGCTGCAACCTATATCAATAGACGACCAACTTATCACTAGACCCAGCAATGGTAAGCTTGCCCTTATTTTTGATCCTTTTTGATAATCGCTAATGACAGCAAACTGATGGTGTTTATTTGATTTCGCAGAGGAACATCTGGGAGGGGCGACTAGCTCCACCATGGCTCCCTTGTCTAAAGAGACCTCAATTCATGTTCAAGAAGCTGAACGTCCACCTGTACAAGCATCTGCTGCTTTAACTTCTACAAGAGTAGTTGCTACACCTGGCGCAGCGGCATCTAACTGATTTATAATTGGTTCCTTCACCAACCTCTTCTTCACTTCATTAGGACCCTTAGTAGAAAGGGTAATGGAGAGAGAGAATGTTGGTTTCATCACCGTTAGAACCCCAACAACTTATCTGATAGGTGATATCCGAAGTCAAGGTGATGAAGCTCAAGCTGCTTATCTTGAACACATATTGGATGAGCTGGAGGCATCAATTAAGATCTACAAAGATCTTAATCGGGGGGAAGTAGAGCCCCTAGTAAATGCTGAGTTTGAACGGATGACTCGCGAAGCTAAAGTCACAAAAGCTTCTTTTCAGACTTTTTTGGACACTTATGCTACAAAGGCTTAAGAGTATGATTCCCGGATGGAGGCATTAGCGTCTGCTGCTGGGGAAAAAGAAAAGAAGGTTGCTGAGCTGAAAGCAGAGTTTGCTCGACTTCAGGAAGAGTTGAGAATCGTTCAGCTTGCTCTTGAGGAAGAGACGACACAGCATGAAGATGCCGTTCAACAACTAGACATTCTAACCTGCGAGAAGAATGAGTTTGTCACTTTCCATCAAGATGAAATCGCTCGCCGCCTAGTGACCTTGCCATCCTTTGATGATGAATCTGGAATGGCGAAAGCTAGAAGGCGGGTGTTGGACTCGCGTGAAGGACGGCTCCAATCCTTAAAGCAACAGATAGCTGACCTGATGACACCTCCAGCTGAATAAGGAAATTTTTGTTTTCTGTTTTGTGTCATGTCCTTTTGTAATGTCTTTAATTTTGATCAATAAAAAGCATTTATTCTTTTTGTGGCTCTATTATTTATTGCAAATAATAGCGATAGAAGATATATTCAGAGGTTCCGGACATGATATATCTCTTGATGTGGAAATAATATATTTATTATATCTGCTCAGAGGTAACGTGGACATGGCAGAATATAATTTGTTGAATATCATTATTTCGGTAGACAACTTAATCAAAAATAAATACGTGACCAGTTGCTGATACGGATGAACGGATGAATCGTCAAATGAATGGAATGAACGAAATGAATCGTCAAGATGAACGGATGAACCGTCAGATGGATGTAATGAACGGGTGAACCGTCGGGTACATGGAAAGAACGGGTGAACCGTCGGAGGAATGTAATGAACGGATGAACCGTCGGATAGAAGTAATGAACGGATAAACTGTCGAATAAATATGATGAACGGATGAATCGTCAGATGAATGGAATGAAATGAATGGGTGAACCGTCAGATGGATGTAATGAACGGGTGAACCGTCGGGTACATAGAATGAACGGATGAACCGTCGGATGAATGTAATGAACGGGTGAACCGTCAGATGAATGTAATAAATGTTGCGGAGAATGCGTCGCTTCGATGTTTTAAGAATTTCTGCTTATAAATAGAACAAAAATTGAAATGAATGATCACTTTCACTCTTCAACACAAAAATGTCGTCTGAAGATGCATCAAAGAAGGCTGAGATCGCCCCGAAGGTTGAAGCGGTTACTGAAGAACATCCGGTCGAGATGACCCAGCCAAAGCAGACAGCGGCGGGTGAAGGTTCGTCTGCACCCAAGCCGCCGCGGAATATCTTGGACTTCCTGGTTGAGCCAGGAAAGACTGAAGAAGAATAGGCCATGAGGATGGCCGCTTGCAAGTTCCTGGTGGGTTCGAGCAAGGATGTTCTCGGCTCTTTTACCGACTATATTTTTAAAAAGGACGGCAGTGGTCCTCGTCCTGTCTTCAAGAAGGACGATAGTAATTCTCGTCCATGATATCTTGTAACACCATTTATGATAAATAAAATAAAATTTTATTTATGAACTGTTTTGTCATATTTACAAAAAATTCCCTTTTACATTCATACATAGTACTTTTTAAGGAATTTGCCATTGATAGGCATCATTGCAACTCGACCGTCCAACTCTGTAAGTTGATAGGCTCCATTTGAGAAGACTTTGCTCACGATATATGGACCTTCCCACTTCGCGTCGAATTTGTCCTTGCTCATATGAGTCATGGTCATAGGACGTCTGACGGTTAGAACCAGTTCTCCTTTCTGAAAGGCTCTGACTTTAACTTTGCGGTTGAAAGTCTTCGAGATTCGGGCTTGATATAACTCAATATGCTGTTGAGCCAATAACCGTTTTTCGTCGAGCGCTTCTAATTCTTGAAGTCGAAGGAGGTCATTGTTCTCTGTAGTGAGCTCGTTGGCAATGGTAATCCGCAGGGATGGGATCTGAAGTTCCAAAGGTAGAACTGCTTCACAACCATATACAAGAGAAAAAGGTGTACAGCCTGTAGGATTACGGACCGTAGTACGATAGGCCCATAGACACTCTCCGAGTTTCTCACTCTAATTTCGTTTGTTAGTAGATACAAACTTCTTAAGGAGTTTGATAATAGTCTTGTTAAATGCTTCAGCTAAACCATTAGCAGCAGGATTGTAAGCTGTCGAAGCGACATTGTCAATCCGATGATCGTCACAAAACCTGATAAACTTCTGGATAATGAACTGTGGCCCATTGTCGTGAATGATCCTTCGAGGTATACCAAATCTATAGATGATATGGTGTTTGACGAAGTTGATGACGCTACTGGTTTTAACTTCAGCCAGAGGCATAGCTTCAGCCCATTTGGAGAAGTAGTCGGTTATTGCTAGTATGAACCGATGTCCTTTAGAAGAAGGAGGATTGATGGGACCTATAATATCCATGCCCCAGGCTTCAAAAGGCCAGGAAGCAGCAGTCGGATGAAGAAATTCCGACGGTTGATGAATGAAATCTGTATGAATTTGACAGGCTCGACACTTCCTTGCATATTCAATGGCATCTGATACCATATAGGGCCAGTAGTAACCCATGCGTCGGATACGATCCTGTAGTTTAGGGCCTGGTTGATGCGCTCCGCAAACACCATCGTGAGCTTCACGTAATACTTGCTTTGCTTCATCACCAGCAAGACAGCATAAAAGAAGACCGTCATAAGTCCGTCGATAAAGAGTCTTAGTGGTCTGGTTATAGTAGAATCGCAGAGACCGCCGACGAATACTCGTAGCCTCCTTGGGATCTTCAGGAAGTATATTATAGACTACAAAATCGATGAAGGGAGCTCTCCAATCTTCACTGATAACATTGGCTTCAGTAAGATTACTGAACTCAATATTACAATTGTTTTCGATGCAAAACAATTCCCGATTAGAGACAACCACCACCTGGTCTTTTGATAGGGATGGCTAAGACTGCTGCAAGATTGGCCAAAGCGTCTGCTTCAGTATTGCAAGCTCGGCGGACATATTCGATGAAGAAGGCTTTGAATGATGTAACGATGCTGATTGCCGCTTCATGATAAGGCACTAGATCATGATGACGAACTTCATAGGTTCCTCTAACCTGGTTAACAACCAGCTTGGAGTCACCATAGACTTCAAGATATTCGACGTCCAGTTGTTTAGCTAACTGAAGGCCAATGAGTAGAGCATTGTATTCTGCTACGTTGTTGGAGCAAGGTTTATCCAGGGAGTAGGCTCTTTGGATAGTTGACCCGTCTGGAGAAACAAGAACAACCCCAACTCCTGCGATAATGGTAACATTTGGTCCGATCCTGGATGCACCGTCAAAGAATAGATGCCAAGTAAAAAATTCTTCGAAGATCGTATTTGATTCCAATGTCTCGTCTGGAATTTCATCATAAAGCTTAGATGTCTCCGGAACAGGATGAGTTGCTAAAAAGTCAGCCAGCGCTTGACCTTTAATAGACTTTTGCGGAACATAAATCATGTCGTATTGGACTAGCAGAATGGCCCATGTAGCTAACCGAGAATTGAGTGTGCTGGGTTTCTTCATTAATACCCGAAGAGGATTAACTCGGAATATGACATGAATAGTTTGTCCAATAATGTAATGCCTTGTCTTTTGAACAGCAAACATAAGAGCTAAGCATTCTTTTTCAACCAGACTATAACGGTGTTCAGCACCAATCATAGTACGACTAAGATAGTAGATGGCTTGCTCATGGCCTTCTTTGTTCTTCTGGGCAAGTAAAGCACCTAATGAATGGTCCATAGCACGGACATTAAGAATGGTATGCCCGAAATTGGTGGCATCAAGACTGGTGGGTTCATGAGATATTGCTTTATATCATCGAATGCTCGTTAACATTCTTCGGTCCAAATGAAAGATACACCCTTCTTCATTAACTGGGTAAATGGTCTGCAGCGTCCAGACAGATTCGAAATGAATCTCCTGATGTACGTAAGTCGACCTTGGAATCCTCGTAGCTCTTTTAAGTTGCGTGGAGGACGCATCTCTTGAATGACTTTGATCTTCTCGGGATCCACGTGTATACCTTTAGAGGTAATGACGAAGCCGAGAAATTTACCACTAGAGACACCCAAGAATGACTTGGGGGGATTCATTTTCAACTAATGTTGGCACATCAGATTGAAGATTGTTCTTAGATCTTGGATGTGATCTTCCTTTAGACGGCTCTTGACAGCAATATCGTCGGCATAGCATTCGACAGTCTTACGAAGATGACCTCGAAAGATGGTACTCATAGCTCATTGGTAAGTTGCACCCGCGTTCTTGAGACCAAATGGCATCACAGTGTAGCAATAGACTCTGCGAGGGGTACGAAAAGAAGTGTTTTTCATCTTCAGGATTCATCCGAATCTGATTATATCCAGAGAATCCATCCATGAAGAATATCCTTTCAAATCACAAGTATTGTTGATCATGACAACTGTAATGGGGAGAGAAAATTCATCCTTTGGACAAGCTTCATTAAGATCCGGAAGTCGATGCAAACTCGAACTTTGCCAGTTTTCTTCAAGACTGGAACGACATTGGCTACCCAATCTGGATGTTGTTCTTCTCGAATAAAGCCACAAGCTATGAGTTTTTTGACTTCATCATCGATTGCGTCCATCATTTCTGGCTTGAATCGCCTTTGCTGTTGTTTGACTGGCTTTGCATTAGGCAAAATATTCAGTTTATGAGTAGTCACTTTCGGATCTAGACCTGGCATGTCTTCATAATTCCAAGCAAAGACATCAATGTATTCTCGAATAAGAAGAATTAATTCTTGCTTATCTGCCTCTGGAAGGCTCTTGCTAATGAATATTGGACGAGGCGACCCGCTTTCTCCTACGTCAATTTGAACCAATTGATCTTCGGTAGGAGGTTCTCTTTGTTCGAATCGGAGTTCCCATTGGGTATCCATTCGTTGAGCCCAAGGATCTGTTTCGAGATTTTCTTCTATATCTTCATCATAACCTTCCGGGAGTTCAGTGGAGACCATGTTAGAAGATACGATCAATCGATGAATTTGACCAATGCTGGTGTCAGAATCCCATGATCTGGAATCAGAAGAATTAGAGCGCTCCTCACTATCGGATTCGGAGACTTCTGGAGATAAGACTGGAGGTGAAGCATATCCGAGACCTCTTTTCGTCCTGCTGTAGTACATTTTTGATTTTTCTTTCGGAACAACCGTACGGATAGGAGTTCGTCTACCCTTACCGTAATTGAGGCCATTCTTGAAATCATAACCCATCTTTCGGATGATGTCTTTTGATTGTTGACTATAACGACGAAGTTGGAGACGTCCCATATCGTTATTTTTGCTATCATCTGTATAGCTGAATTTTTGTTCTGGTCTTTACTAAAAAGTATTGGACTCTCTCATCTCTTTCGAGAAGGGACAACAAAGTATGGCTCATCTGGGTGTTCGAGCAAGACCTCTGTTTGAAGAGACTGTACAACTCCCATTGTAAATGACTGAAAGCTATCTAACATATCCAAATAGCACTTAGCATGATAAATGACATCAGTATACTGGAAAGGAGATACTTTTTCATTGATTTGTACACCTGTATTTACAACAGGACCTTTTGCCTTAGCAGACTTGGTCAGATTAATTACAAGAGGGGGAGAAGAAGAGCGTGGAGGAGGCTTGCTACGACGAAGGTCAATAACAAGTGGCTCAGAGGAGGTGAGCTCCCTTTTATCCTTGTTATGAGATAAATCAATAACAAGTGGCTCAGAAGAGGTGAGCTGCCTTTTATCCTTGTTTCGACGTAGGTCGATAACAAGTGGCTCAGAAGTGGTGAGCTCCCTTTGATCTTGACCACCATCGGTTGATTGCTTCTGGACTGGCAAGTGAATAGCCAGTGGTTTGGAGGACTGAGGATGCGAAACACACCCTTTAACAGGTATGATGAGGGTATCATTGGGCACTGCTTCTTGTTCTTCTTCAGTGTCCAGAGCCAGTACTACCTTCATAAACTCATCTTTATACATGCGAGCATCGTTACAATATGCTTCGATACCTTTGAAAGGGTAGAGATCCGCAACCTCTTTTTGAACCTCTCCATTGTCATCAACGATTTTGAAACATTGATGGAGAGTCGAAGGAACAATATTGTGTTCGTGAAGGAATGGTCTCCCCAAAAGAGCATTGTAAGAGCAACCATGGTTGTCTATAATGTAGAAGGTCACCTTTGTGCGGAGATTGCCTATTTGGAATTTTAGGCAAATCTTGCCCAGAGGCTCACTTCTTCCTTGGTTGAACCCCAGGATGGTGGTGATTGTACCAGAAAGACTATGTACTGGGATCTTCAGTGCATCTAGCATTGTCTTCGGCATGATGCTGAGTGCTGACCCTGGATCTATCAGAATACGATCGACTTTCATCGAGTCGACATATCCTGTATAGTATAGAGGACGGTCATGCCTATTGTCTTCCATCAGCATCATCCTTTGTGAAGGTAATATTTGGAATTAATTCTAACACACTATGACAGTGGAGGCAAGAGACAGGCTCTGCTTTCGATTTCTTTAGAAGGGTTAGACAGGTTTCTGCCTGCATTAAAGCTTCACTCAGAGTTTCTCGAGTCTCTTTGGAGAGATGCAAGAGCTTGTAGATTGACAGCCTGGCTGGTGTATTGGCTAGTTGGGCCAAAATATCAAAGTTGTATGGTTTCTCAAGTCCAGAAGGAGATGACTTCTTCAAAGGCTTGTCGAATCGGACTTGTTGTTTGCCTTTGTCGGCTACCGTCGGCTTGGGAAGAGTAGGTTCTACAACCAGTGAGGATGCAGAAGGGATGTCCTCAGTGAAAATAGGTTGCACTGGAGCAGACTCAGAAGAAGAAGCAGGGTTTTCTTAAGTTTCAGGAAATTCTCGTAGATAGGCTTTCCCTGACCTTGTGCCCAGTAGGATTTCTCTTCAACTATGGGGTCAAAAGACACCATATTGCAGATCTTTGTTCTGCCCTTGGAGCGGTCTTTTTGTTTAGATGAGGAAGAAGCCTCGAAGTCTGCCACAAGGTCGGGGTGGATCCACATAATCGCACCGTTATCAAGGGATAAGGGGACGAGACCTTCACTCCGTGGAGGAGGGAGATTCTCGATCTTAAGAGTGGCCTTGGGGATAGGGATGACACCATGTTGTATCATCTGGAGGGAAGTTACTAAACTGTACTGAGACCATGTTCGCGGTAACAGTCATCTCATCTTGTTGAAGGGTGACAACACCAGCGTTGACGAGCTCTTGAATTTTGTTTGACGAGCTCTTGAATTTTGCCTTTAAGCACGTAACATGCTCGAGTGGGATGCCTAATGAACCTGTGATAAACACAATAATTGGGATGATCAATCTTACCGACCTCGTCAGGCTTCTTCGGGTCTGGGAGTTGGAGTTTATTGCTTTTGATCAAGCAATCGAAGATGCTCACGGTGTCATTCTCGTCAAAGGAGTACTCTACTTTCGGACGAGGTTCCCTTGGTGGAGGGACAGAAGGAGTAGAAGTAGACGTAGGTGGAGCTACGTTGACAGCCAGAGATTCTTTGTTCTTCAAATTGATGTTCAAAGTTTCTTTACCCTTGCGGTTGTTCTGGCGATTACCGCTACTAGATGTCGGGTGTTCATCCCGGTCGGGGTTAGACATGTGTACGTCCAACTGCTTGAACTTGTCAGCACTAACTTCAGCTGCTTTAGCATTGACAATGAATGATGGCCAGTCTTAAAATTGAGTTGACCCCGTCCACATGCTGATAATAGGCAAAAGATTTGCCTTATAAGTATCTATAGTGACAGCGGCCGGAGTTCCAGGAGGCATTTTTAAAGCTTCTCGACGGAATCTTTCAATGAAACTCTCAGCAGTTTTATTATGTCTTTGTTTGATCTTATTGAGGGCCGACATAGTCATGTCGTTGATTCCTTCATAGAATCGTTCTAAGAAGATTTGTTTAAGACCCGAAAAAGAAGTGATACAGCCATCAGGCAAGCTTCTATACCAATCGTATGCTACACCGGCTAAACAGCCGACGAATATCCTGGTAAGAAGAGCGTCATTTGGCTGAAGTTGAACAGTCATTACCTCAAAGTGGTTAATGAACTGACTCGGAGAAGTGCTGCCATCAAACAGCGAAATTATGGAATCTTGTACCTTGGAGGGAATGGGACTTCCTTCCATTCAACCGAATAGGGCTGTTTAATCCCCAATCTTTGTAAATTGTCCTTCTCTTTAAAAGCCTCAAATTGTGTGCGCAAGAGTTTGACAGCTTCATTAGCATCCTCCGATGATAAGAAGGAGCATGCTGAATTAAGTATTAGGGGGAGGAAAGCGTGGTAAGTGCTACCCCCAGCTCCTAACTGACTGGGTATGGGTTGAATTTATACATGGGGTATTTGAGGAGATACTACCCCCAGACCTGCATTGACAGGCACCGACGATGCTATAATCTCAGGATTTGTAGCAGTACAGTCGGTGGTACTGTATG
Organism: Iris pallida; assembly: GCA_029216955.1. NCBI lineage: Eukaryota > Viridiplantae > Streptophyta > Magnoliopsida > Asparagales > Iridaceae > Iris > Iris pallida. Next base: position 23,702,115 of record JANAVB010002395.1, read on the forward strand.
TTGAGCCACGATGATAGAATACATACTTGCGACCATTTCAGCCATGGTCTTCAACTTGTCCTCCAGTACAGCTCTTCGTTGTTCTTGATTTGCCGAACTAGAAGCATCTGGATCTTCAGTGATAATGTATGCTGACACTTCTCTAGGTACAATAGAAGACACTGTCTGTTCAGAACTTTTACTGTATGCATCATAATCAGAGAAGGAATCATCTCCTGAATAAGAAATAAGGAGATGACCAGAGGGATCTTGGAGAAGATTCTCATGCCTCATTGTGTCTCGACTTCGGGATCGGGTGTGTCGAAATACTCCTTCAAAAGATTCTTGAAGTAAATCTAAGTACCGCTGCGTGGGCCTGCGAGGCTTGCCATGTTTGGAGCACTTTCTACCCCTAGTGTCTCGAGAAGCCATGTTGACGGAAGCATACAACACTTCGTCTTCATCTTCTGACATTGGTTCAGAAGTTGCAAAATTCAGACGATCGAAAACAGATCATTTTGTTGTCTGGCAACAGCACTTGATGACAACCTTGTGATTACAATGATGTTCAAGTGGTTGAACTGGAGGTGTTGAAATGTTGTCCCATTTTTGTTTGAGGTGTTCTCGGAGGTCAGGAACAATAACGGGACGAGAAGAAGTCTGAGGGATATGTTCTTTGACCACATTCAGAACATAGTTTCGGTTCTTCAGATGTTTTGTCCCGTGAGTATATAGAGAACTACTCACTTCATTAGCATAGGTGTCAGGATTTTTCATCCTGGAAGTTTGCTCATGATGCAGGTTCATCTTCAGCATTGGCTGCTTGCGTTTCATAGAAGCTGGTCTATTAAGATAAGTCGGTAGATCAGCAAACTCACCCCAGGGGTTTCTGTCTGAGATACCAGTAATTATCCCTATTTTGAGCGGGATATCCGGAGAGTTGGGAGATCTTGGAGTTCCGCTACCGGAGTAGGCAGAATACCTCTTTGATCAGTACATTTTTCTTTGGCAGGGAGAGAAGAGCTCTTGTTTGAGAGAGTTCTTGTACTGATTGGTGCCGAGGCACGTTCAGATGGATCTTCTACGGCAAAAATCGGAAAAGACTGAGAAAAAACCAAAGGACCTTTTTCCTTGTTTTGTGAAGAAGGGTTGGCTAAAAAGCATTTTCCTCTATTGTCTTCCAAGTCGTGGAACGAGGAAGTTCGAGAAAAGACCAACGGGCCTTTTCCTTTGTTCTGAGGAGGAGGAGGAACAGTCAACAGACTACCCCCAGTGGATTGCGCTGGAGCAACAGGGTGCTTGGGAGGAGGAGCAGAGTTTTTCTCCTTGTTGTGAGAAGAAGGGAGTTTAGCCAAAGGGCTATCCCTATTAGACTGCGCTGGAACAGCTTGCGTATAGGTTGAAGTGGCAATAGGCGCATTGGCTGATTGCGCTTGGGAAGCTTTGACAGATGGCCTTTTGGCCACAGAAACTGTAGTTTGCACAGCAGGAGTCCTGGCTTCAGAATGTTTAAGTTGCACTCTGGTTGCAGGAGTAGTGGATTGCGTAGGAGGAAAGGAGGTCGCCAACTGTGCTAGAGGGAGAGGAGTCTTGCACTTTGCCAGAGTAGCATAGGAAGTGGTTTGCGCTGTGGCAAGAGGAGTAGTGCACTGCGCACGGACAGTAGGAGTTCTGGTTTGCGCTTTGGCAGCGCAGGTGATGTTTTGCGCAAGGACATGAGAGGCTACTGGTTCCTTGGCAACAGAGACAGCAGGTTGTACAGATAATTGCGCAGGAGACTGCGCAGAGGACTTCGCAGAGGACTTTGGAGTCCACACTGAACGGACCTTGCTCTTGGCAGAGGTTGCAGTGCGACGAGTAGCCCCAGAGTTGATCATCACCTCGTAGGCAGTCTAGTTGACCTTCACAACCAGCGTCTTCTGCGTCTTTCGATAGACGCAACGTCACATTGAGTTGTCACTTCCTCGTCGGAGGAGAAAGTCGTCCCCAGCAGAGTCGCCATTTTGTTTGCAAAAACAAAAGTTCTTTTATTTCACAAACTTTGTAAGAAGATTACAATTGAATTCTGGAAAGTACAACTATAGGAATCCGATCTGAAGACGATCGCTTTATCCCTTGGACGATGTGAACTTTGAAGACGATAGCCTCTGAAGAATGCAGCAGCACTTGGACAAGAACTCCTGATCTCTGGTGATAATAATGATCTGATCTCCTTAATGAAAGACTTGAAACTCTATTATAGAGTTCTGAAAATAACTAATTTGTAGTTATTCTGGATTGCGCATGAACTGCGCTGGTGACAGAGTGCGCAAACAGCAAACTATGCT
>JANAVB010002395.1:23704433-23789433 GCA_029216955.1 Iris pallida
TCCATTTTTTCTTGTTCTCAATATGTTAATCCGCAATTCTTAATTTATGAAGATATTTTGACAAAGTTATAATTAAAATTTCAATCAAATTTAATTTTATGACATATATAATAAGGTTATTTTGGTAACTATCATATTTTTATTAATTACCCTCTCACTTAAAATCTCCAATCCAAGCAAGAGCTATTAACACCCCCCCACTTAACTCTTCCTCCAATCCAACAAAGTTCTATGTATTGACTCTAGTTTTTCCTCGCTTAACTCTCCCTCATTTAACCCCACTTAACCCTGCTTATATTTTTTTTCCCTCAATCCAAGCAGACCCTTAGTAAAATGAAAATTCTTCTTTGACGGCGCCCCCCCCCCCCCCCCCCCCACCCCCCAACCAAACAACACACACCGGGCCCATCCTCCTCTTTTTTCGCAGCTCCCTCCAATGAAGGAGTGACGACACTGGCTCGCATATCATGACTGTGGTCTAACCCACGAACAACTTAGCAATTTTCTTAGTAAAACTATAATAGGAACTATCTCAAAAAATATATATATATATATATAAAGGAAAGACGAGACACGGGAAAGGAGTAAGAAAAAGAGGTGTTAATTTTCAAGGTGGCGATATATTTGTTTTTGATTTGGTTGATGAAGAAAATGTTTCAAAAAAGACATGGGTCCCAAAATAATTCCATGGCCTTTATTTTTTCCATTTTTCTTCACTGTTTCGACGGAGTGCTTACCAGCTTTTAGGCCGATAAATGTCAAGGTTACGCAATGGAGAGCTGAAGGGTTGGAGCATCCGAGTATATGCAGGGTTGACAATGTTGATTCCCCCGCCCATGTGCTTTGATTCACTAAGGATTTGTCGCTGGAAATCTCCCCGACCGTTTATATATATATATATGGTAGTTGCATTGATACTTGAAAAAAAAAAAAAAAAAAAAACTGTGTTTTATCACTCCAAAAGGTGGCAGGAAGTTTAAGGTTAATATATCAACCAGACAACTAAATAATTTTTTTAAATAATTGCTTAGAAATATTAATAAATTAAATGATAGTGAAAATTTTACAAAACAATCCGAAAGCTACATCCCGTCCCGAATACCACGCATGAGCACCGTAACTCTGCACTGTATTGCATTGTATCCGCACGCGAGCCACACCGCTCCCGCTTCCGGCCGCACCGCACTCTCCTCGCATAATTCCCTCACAAGAAATTAATGTGCTTCCCGCGATACTCGAATCTGCAACCCCTCTCTCTCTCTCTCAATATATATATAATATATATCTATTTCCGATCCTCTCTCTCTCTCTCTCTCCCTCTCTCCTCCTCTCTCCTCTCGCTCTATATATATATATATATATATATATATAATATTATATATAATATTTTTTTTTTTTTTTTGAACCAGGTAAATTGTTTTCTGGAATCGCTCCCACTGGAATTCGAACTCCTGACCACTCAGGCCGCATGCATCTCTCTTAACCACTAGGCTAGAGTCATTTGATATATATATATATATATATATATATATATATATATATCTCTATATATATAGATATATATATATATATATGAAGTCAGGGTAATTAGTTTCCGGAACGCTCCCACTGGGATTCGAACTCGTGACCGCTCGGCCGCATGCCTCACCACTACACTAGGCTAGGAGTCATTTGCTCCTTTCATATATATATATAAATATATATATATATATAATATATCTATATATATATCTATATATATATTATATATATGGGAAATTTATGAAATGCCCAAAAAACGAAAAGTTTTATGAAAAACCCACCGCGCAATAAAATTTCATCGCGTGCCCAGAATTAGCAAAAAATAATATAAAGAGGTTCCGAATGTCCTTTTTGCCCTTCCTTCTAATTTTTGAAAACACCCACGAAACTACTCTTAAAAAAATGTTTCGATACTTCATCTTCTTCCATACTACGTGCTCACTTCGAATCTAGGTTTTCTCCTCAAAAATTTCAAAAACTCGTCGGAAAATTTCGGAAAGACCGAGACAAACGACAAAGTGCTAAAACGGAGGTCAAATATTATTTTTTTTGCGATTCTAAAATTTTGAAAGGCCGTCTAACGAAGAAGCTGTTACTTTCAGCCTCCTCGAAGATACGCTCGTTTTGGGACAAACTGGGCCTCGTTTCGACCTCCCAGTCCAAAGTTATGGACCTTCAAGTTTCGACTGACCATAAAGCAAGAGAATAGTCATTCTCCGTATTAGAACACGAAAAATATTAATTTCGCATGATGGTGGCCATTCTCCGTGTTAGTAACACGGAGAATGTCATTCTCCGTCTTAATTTACACGGAGAATAGTCATTCTCTGTGTTAGTAACACGGAGATGGCATTCTCCGTCTTATTTACACGGAGAATGGTCATTCTCCGTACTAAATAAACAGAGAATGACCATTCTCCGTCTTAATTTACACGAGAATGGCCATTCTCCGTGTAATTTAGCACGAAGAATGGTCATTACAGTGTTAAAAGCAGGAGAATGGCATTCTCCATATTAGAAACAAGGAGAATGCCATTCTCCGTGTTAAATAAAACGGAGAATGCCATTCTCCGTATAATTTAGCACGGAGAATGGCCATTACAATTTAAAACGCAGAAGAATGGCCATTCTCCGTGTTAGAAACACGGAGAATGGCATTCTCCATGTTAATAAAAAGAAGAATGGCCATTCTCCGTTTAATTTAGCACGGAAAATGGTCATTACAGTGTTAAAACGCAGAGAATGGCCATTCTCCGGTTAGAAACGGAGAATGCCATTCTTCGTGTAAATTAACACGAGAATGGCATTCTCCGTCTTAATTAAAACGGAGAATGACATTCTCCGTGTTAATTTACACGAAAAATGGTTATTTCTAGTGTTAAAAACGTAGGAGATGACCATTCTCCGTGTAATTTAGTACAGAGAATGGCATTCTCCATTTCTAAATTACACGAAGAATGGCCATTCTCTGTGCTAATTACGCGATAATGATATTCTCCGTGTTAAATGACACGGAATAGTCATTCAAATGTTAAAACACAGGAGAATGGCCATTCTCCGTATTAGAAATACAGAGAATGCCATTCAACACGGAGAATGGCTTTCTCCTTGTTAAAAATGCTGAGAATGACTATTCTTCGTGTGATATCGACGAGGAACAGTTGACAGAAACCTAATTTTTTCGTTTTTTTGTTTTGTGGAAAGAATTTGACATGAATAAAGATTCAAGAGTTTTCGTTCTTCTTTCAAAAACTATGCTAACTCTTATGGAAAAGAAGAAGATCTTCTCTCCATAATTGACCTAATTATCGGAGAAGAAGAAGAAGAGAAGAAGAAGAAGAAGAAGAAAAAGATGAGCGATGATCGGAGTTCGACTGAAAAAAAGCATGGTGAACTACGAACGATCTTTGCGATCTTGCTGAAGATGAGAGCAATGGAATTCAGATCTCTCGTGAAGAAGAAGAGAATCGCAATCCAGATCTGAGTTTGTGCGAGGGGTAGTTATGGTATTAATTTTGTAAATACAGAGCATCTAAAGGGAATCTTTGAATATTTGACGTAGAATTATATAATTCTGGGCATTTCATAAAACCCATCCTGCTGGGTGGATTTTTCATACAACCCAACCCCGAAATTGGATTTCTCAGCAATTTTCAGTTTTATATATATATATATATATATTATATATATATATATATATATTAATATATATATATATATATTATATATATATATGGGAGCGTTCCGAAACTTTACCCTGCACTTCCTATATATATATATATTATATATATATATATATATTATATATATATATATATTATATATATATATATAATATATGTCACCTCCAGTTTTTTAATTAGGGGTATTTTCGTCATTTTCAAGTTTTATAATTTTTTAGGGAATTTTATTTGATTTTATATGATTTTTAGGAATTATTTGAGTCGTTAGAATTTTATCCAATTTGGACTTAAGTTGGAGACTCGGGCAGCCTGGACACTAGTGGGACCCACATACTAGCTGGGTTTGGCCCACATGCCATCATAATAGGGCTAGAAACCATAATCCTATTTTCATGACTTAATTAGTCATTTTAGAGGCTTAATTTGTATTAGAAATAAACCGAACCAAACCGAATCAATTTGGACCAAACTAAGTCTATTGGGTTTGGGGCTTATTGGATCCTAACCAAACCCAATAGCCCCTACCATGGCCGGCTAGACTAGGAACCCCCCCCCCCCCCCCCCCCCCCCCTTTTCTTCTTCATTAAGTCACCCACACACTTTTTCTCTCTCCAAAATTTCTTTCTCTCCAAGTCTCTTCTTCCCTACAAGAACTACACTTAGGTATGTCATTAATTCTCATTATTCCTCTCCTCCATTAATGCCTTCACAATAATTGTAGAGGATAGGATTCTCTACATTTTGCCCATAATTTGTAGGTTTTTCCCTAGAAAATCTAGGTTAAGAATTATTGGGGGTTTTATATATTGAATGGTATATATATTATATATATATATATCTATATATATTATATATCTATATATATATATATATATAATATATATAGAATAAATATATATATTATATATATTGTTATATGTATTTGTGTGTGGTGTAGAGAGTGGTGATGTTGTCATGAGAATGGTATGGTGGTGTTTGTGTGTGGTGGAGAGTAGTAGTGTGTGGTGTGCTTGTGAGAGTGTGTGTGTATATATATATAATATATATATAATATATCTATATTAATGTGTGTGTGTGTGTGTGTGTGGTGTGTGTGTGTAATCTATGTATATGGAGATGTGTTGTGTATGTATTTATGTATAGGCATGTGTGTGTGTTGTGATTATATGTATATCTATGGCTATGTGTGTATATAATATATATTTAGATAGATAGATAGATGTATATATATTAAATATATATAATATATATATATATATATATTATATATATATATATATATATATATCTATATATATATATATATAAAGAGAGAGAGAGAGAAAGAAGGAGGAAGTAGAAGAGGATGAAGAGGAATGGGAGGCAGTAACAGCAGCAGTAGAGAGCAGCAGCAGCAGCAGCAGTAGGGAGCAGCTGCAGCAGCAGCAGTAGGGAGCAGTAGCAATAGCAGGAAACAGCAGTAGCAGCAGCTGCTAAGGCAGCTCTCCCCCCCCCCCCCCTTTAACCCCTATACAACCCCCCCATATATATATATATATATATATATATATATATATATATATATATATATATATATATATATATATATATATATATAGATAGAAAATAGGTAGTTAGAATAAGAAGAAGTAGAAGAAAAGAATAAGAAGAAGTTAGAAGAAAGGATTAGAAGAGAAGTAGAAAGAAGAATAGAAGTTAAGAAAAGAATGAGAAGAAATTAGAAAGATTAGAAGGAGAGAGTGAGAAAGAGGCTAAGAAGAAGAATTAGAGTTAGAAGAATAAGAAGAAGAAGTTAGAAGAAGAAGAATTAGAGAAATAGGAAGTTTAGGAAGAAAGGAAGTAGAATAGGAAAAGGAGAAAGTCGAGTTAGAGGGCGAAATCGAGTTCCGAGTATCGGATCGCGACGAAACTTGACATAAGCCTAGGATACGTGAATTAGATTTTGCGGGTAAGCTCCCGAGTTGAAATCGGGGTCGTAGGGCGCCGGTATCGCGCCGGTATCGCGCCGTATCAGTGCGTATCTTGAAATATTCAAGATATCGGCAATGGGCCGTATCGTGGACTGGATGTCCACGTTACCTAGGTATTTTGGTAGGTAACGTATGTATAGGTTAGTATCTTACTACCCTAGGGTGATCGGGTCAAAATATTAAGCGTAGGTAGGCTAACTAGATAATCGTCGAAGGTAGAATTTTACCCTTTTAAGGGTAAAATAGGGAATTGGCCCATGGCCAAGATTTGAGTTTCCAAGTCCAAGATGGACTTGGATATGGTTTGTAGAGGTTGGTAATGAGTAGAATTAGCCGTCTAAACCTAGTCTTGGACCCGGTTGACCACGGTTAACTTTTTTAGACTAAAAGTCAACTATGGGTCAACACTTTAACCAATTTAGTTCCAAATTCCATTTAACTTGGACAGTTGACTAAAAGTCAACTATTAGTCACCAGTGACCTAGGGTTGACCTAGAGTTGACCAGAGTTGACCCGTTAACCAAAAGTCAACGGTAAGCCAGTTTTCGACCTAGTTTGATTCGGATTGACTTCCAATGTTCTCCCATAACCAAGATTGACCCGACTAGACATGTCTTGACCTAGAATGACTAAATAGAATTTAATTTGATTTAACTTTACTTCCTAAACATAGTATTGATACGTCTTGTTCTCCATAGGTCCTCGAGACACTACAGTTGATCCGGTCGACATATTTTATCATCTTACAGGCGAGTACATTCTCTGATACTTATTCCTAATTTATGATAACTGTTATGATTCACGTACTTAGTGTTGATATGCTTATTCCTGACACATGGTTCTTACGGATTGGTATTCTTGGATCCCGACGAGAGATGTTTCTCCTTCTTAGGTTGGGATGTATTGTGCAAGCTCCCTTATAGCTCTTGCTCAATATATGATCACTGATTCTAGAGAAGGTTAGCTACCTTCTCATTAGAATCCCATGCAGTGACGTGTCCTGTTTGGATCCATTCTACCAGTTGGGGTAGGGGGAGTAGTAGTGTATGCCTGTGATCTGATCCATCCCGCATTCCCGAACAGTGTGAGTCATATACCGCGTATATGACTTGTCAGGCCAGTTCTTGACAGGTACCCAAGCCGATCACAAGCTGAAACTACTACTCACACACATTGGACATATGGTTTACCTTGATTTGTGTACATACCATGATCCCGTTATATTTTCTTGTTCTAGCTCTAGCTCTACAGCTTACCATGCCATGATACATACATGTACACTCCATAATTTATTGTATATGCTCTATTTACAGTCTTATAGCTTTTATTTTATCTTGAGATCTGTTATGAGATATATGTACTCGTTCCATCATGACTGGACTGTTGATAAAATATTACAGATGTCGACGAGGGAGATTGCAGTACCTAATACGGTCCGGACGACGTAATGGGCCTAGACTTGGTCCCGCAGGACGTAGCTCCGCCTGACGAGACCATACCACTTGTTTAGTTAGAGTAGGTCTTTTATACTGGACTTTGTCTCCAATCACTTTTGAGACTGTATTACTTTTGGACTGTATTAGAGACTGGACTTGTATATTATTTGTATTTGGACTTGACAGGTTATATTTTATCGTCTTGTTGTCTTTATCTTTCAGTCTTACTTATCTTCTTAGAGTTGTGATTGAGCACTTATATATATTCATTGCTTGTCCTCCGTTCGGAGTTGACCATATTCTCGACAGGTTTTGTTATATATATAAACTATTGTCAGACTAGAAAATCCACAGCGTTCCATGTCGTTTTTCTGGTGAGGGCTGGGCGTTGTCGCGTCACGTGCCCTTTTAGCGGGTGCGGGTCGTGACACGTTTTAGTGGTGGCCCACGCAGGTCTTGAAGTCGTAATTAGTGCGATGTCGTAGCGGCACTCGTCTTAGAGTGTTGACTACGAGCCTGTGTTACACATAAGAGGTAGTAGGCTAGGAGTGCTCAATCACAGTAGGATCTTTCCTTGCTTATCTTGCTTACCATCTTTGATATTGATTTACTGTTTTCTAGCTGTCCTCCTTTGAAATAATCCTTCATGTGCCATATTGATATTTTTCTTTTCAATCTGTCTCCAGGATGGTTATGACTCATTCTCCTGGCAAGGAGCACGGAGAGACGGAGAGGTCTGCCACCTCTGGCGGACAGGCTCCGGTCACTTCTCCGGCTGATGGGACTTCTGTTGGGGCACTCGGGGGTACTCCTCCAGCGCTCTCGATGACCGTCCCTGGGGCCATTGCGGGTGCTCTTCCCGTAGTGCCGGGGGCTACGGCGGGAGCTGCCGGGGGCGTTCTTCCTCCTCAGCAGGGGACTCCTCCGGTGATGGTGGGAGCTATTCCTCAGTTGCCTTCTCTGTCCACAGACATGGGGCAGATGCTCGCGTTCTTTCACCAGGTGCTGGAGTCCCAGCGGGCCCAGCATGAGGCTCAGTTGAGGCAGACAGATGCCATGCGCCAGGGCATAGAGGATGCACACAGGTTTGCTATGGCGGCAGTGGAGCGTGGGGCTCCACAGAGGGAGGTTCAGCAGCAGCAGCAGCAGAAGATCGGGGATATCCAGGCTTTCAAGAAGCTGGGTCCGAAAGATTTCAAGGGGACCGAGGGCATTATTTATGCTGATGACTGGCTCGAGGATATCGAGCGCCAGATGAGGGCCTCCCGCCTGGCAGACGACCTGAAGGTCGCGGCGGTTGGTTTACAGTTGTTAGATGTTGCCCGAACATGGTTCCGGAATGAGCCAGCTCTTGCAGGAGAGGACCATACTTGGGCTGAGTTTCGGGCCCTGTTCAGAGAGAAGTTCTTTTCCCCCACGGACAAGATCGGCCTTGTGCGGCAGTTCTAGAACCTGCAGCAGGGCGGTATGACCGTAGAGGAGTATGCGGCGGAGTTCGACCGGCTGAGCTGATACGCCGAGTACATAGTGAGTGACCCGGTGATCCGAGCGGAGCGCTTCCGGGAGGGATTGACATGGGATATCAAGATCCTGATCCCTTCCTTCTATGCGACATATGCAGAGGTTTACGCGGAGGCTCGGAAGGTGGAGAGGGAGTGGGGCTTGAAGCCGAAGAGAGATCGTGATTTGTTTTCGGGGGCCAGTAGCAGTACAGAGGCTGCTAAGCGCCCTCAGCTTCAGTATCAGTCGTTCCAGCATCACCAGCAGCAGGGACAGGCCAGAACGTCTGTCCAAAGGGGTCAGCAGCGTCCGGGGCAGGATGATCCACCGTGCCACTTCTGCAAGAAGCCCGGTCACCTATTCCAGTTCTGTAGGAGGAGACTGGGGCTGTGTCTCTTTTGCGGTACCGCTGGGCATCAGATGTGGGAGTGTCCCAAGAACCCCCGTGTTACTGGAGCTGCTCAGAGGGCATCTGTTCAGAGGGCACCAGCTAGTGTGCCGGTAGTTCAGCAGCGAGATCCACTTCCGACTCAGCAGCAGCAGTTTGTTCAGCACCGCCAGCAGAGGGGTGGTCAGGGTAGAGCCTTTGCTCTTACAGCCGAGGAGATGGAGCCTATCGCGGATGTTGTCGCAGGTTCTATTCTGCTCGATTCTTTTCCAGCTTTGGTCTTATTTGATTCTGGTGCTACGCACAGTTTTGTGTCTATTTCTTTTGCTCTTAGACACAATATTATTGCTGAATATCTTGGTAGGACTTGCAAGATTATAACTGGGAATGGCATCATCCTAGTTAATAATGTTTGCAAGGGGCGGAGAGTTTCTTTGAGAGGCCGGGAGCTGAGTGCGTGTTTGCTCGTAATGCCACTTCCGAGTTACGATGTGGTACTCGGTATGGACTGGTTGAGCATGCACCACGCTAGCATTGACTGCAGAGGGGGCAGAATTCTGTTTAGGCCGCCGGGAGAGCCGGAGTATGAGTTCACCAGGGGTGCAGCGGAGCAGGGAGATGGATTCTGCGGAGCGTTGTTGGCGGGGCCGGTGTTGCCACATCCACTCTTTGCTGAGTTCTTGGATGTATTTCCCGAGGAGCTGCCCGGGATGCCGCCAGATCGTGATATTGAGTTTTCTATAGATCTAGTGTCGGACGCTGAGCCTATCTCCCAGCACATCTATAGAATCAACAACAGTGAGTTAGCAGAGCTGAAGAGACAGGTCGACGAACTGGAGGACAAGGGCTTTATTCGATCTAGTTCTTCACCATGGGGCGTGCCAGTTTTTTTTGTCCCTAAGAAGGATGGTACGGTACGTCTGTGCATTGATTACAGGACGCTCAACAACCTTACCATCAAGAACAAGTATCCTTTGCCGAGGATTGATGACTTGTTCGACCAGTTGAGCGGCGCGAGGGTGTTCTCGAAGATCGACTTGCGTACCGGGTACCATCAGCTGAAGGTGAAGCGGGATGACATTTCGATGACTGCCTTTTGGACCCGCTATGGCCAGTATGAGTATACCGTCATGCCGTTTGGGTTGACCAACGCCCCGGTGGTATTCATGAACTTGATGAACAAGGTATTTCATCAGTACCTTGACAAGTTTGTGGTAGTCTTCATTGATGACATTCTCATCTATTCGAAGACACCAGAGGAGCACGAGAAGCACCTGAGGATTGTGTTGGACACTCTCAGGAGGGAGCAGTTGTATGAAAAGCTGTCCAAGTGCGAGTTCTTCTTGGATCACGTGGAGTTCCTAGGCCATGTTGTCTCTGGCGAGTGGATTTCAGTGGATCCGAAGAAGATTTCTGCAGTGGAGTCCTGGTCTACGCCGAGCTCAGTAGCTGAGGTTCAGAGTTTTTTGGGTCTGGCAGGTTACTACCGGAGGTTCGTGCAGGACTTTTCCAGGATTGCCCAGCCGATGACCCGCCTTACCAGGAAGGACGAGGAGTTTGTTTGGTCCGATGAGTGCCAGGCCGCCTTCGAGGAGCTGAAAGCGAGGTTGACTACAGCTCCTATCTTGACGCTACCATCTGGATCTGGTGGTTATACGATCTATAGTGATGCTTCAGGATGGGGTTTGGGTTGTGTGCTTTAGCAGCACGGAAAGGTGATTGCCTATACATCTAGGCAGTTACGTCCTTATGAGAGGAATTACCCTACCCACGATCTAGAGCTGGCAGCGGTCATCTTTGCTTTGAAGCTGTGGAAACACTATCTGTACGGAGAGCGAGTTGAGATCTATACAGATCACAAGAGCTTGAAGTACGTGTTTACCCAGAAGGAGCTGAATATGAGGCAGAGGAGATGGTTGGAGCTGATGAAGGATTTTGATATATCCTTGCAGTACCATCCGGGGAAGGCCAACGTGGTCGCGGATGCTTTGAGCAGGTATCCCGTGGCCATGTGTTTGACGATGGATCGTCACCTTCTGGCAGATCTGGAGAGCTTGGGTATAGAGGTAATAGTTCCTGGGTTCGAGGCACAGATGTGGGGTCTCCAGGTGTAGTCGGAGCTGATGGACAGAGTCAGGGCAGCTCAGTTTGAGGATGAGGCTCTGAGAGTCATCAGGGAGCAGGTCCAGAGAGGACTCTTGGATGAGTTCTCTATAGCAGGGGATGGGTCGTTGAGGCATGGTACCAGATTGTACGTGTCGAGCGGAGGACTTCGGGAGGAGGTTCTTCAGGAGGCGCACCGTTCTCAGTACTCTATGCATTCCGAAGCCAACAAGATGTATAGAGACTTGAGACAGCATGTTTGGTGGTATGGCATAAAACATGAGGTGGCTCAGTTCGTTTCGAGATGCTTGGTGTGCCAGCAGGTGAAGGCCGGGAGGCAGAGACCCGGTGGATTGCTCCAGCCACTACCCATTCCTGAGTGGAAGTGGGAGCATATCACTATGGACTTTGTATCTGGGCTTCTGCGCTCTCCAGGAGTGAAGGATGTGATTTGTGTCATTGTTGATCAATTGACCAAATCGGCCCACTTTTTGCCTTTCAAAGTGGGTTTGTCGACGGAGAGGTTGGCCGAGATGTACGTGCGGCAGATAGTCCGATTGCACGGGGTTCCTGTGAGTATAGTCTCGGATCAGGACAGCCGATTTACTTCCCACTTCTGGAGGAGTTTGCAGATTAGCTTGGGCACATCGCTCAAGTTCAGTACCGCATACCACCCCTAGACAGACGGGCAGTCGGAGAGAACGATTCAGACCCTCGAGGATATGCTGCGCACCTGTGTCTTGGACTTCGGGGGATCTTGGGAGGACCACCTTCACTTGGTAGAGTTTGCTTACAATAACAGCTACCAAGCCAGTATAGAGATGTCACCTTTCGAGGCTCTATACGGACGGAGGTGCCGTACTCCCTTGTCGTGGGATGATGTCGGCGAGAGGGTTTTGCTTGGCCCTGAGATGGTGGTGGATGCTGCAGAGAAGGTCAGGGTTATCAGAGATAGACTTCGGGTGGCGCAGGATAGGCAGCGGCATTGGGCCGATAGCCACCGGAGGCCGTTAGAGTTTGAGGTATAGTTTAAATTTTTCTAGTATTTGACTCTGATTGTGATTGTTTTAGATCAAGCTCTAAGTCTTGTGTTTTGTTCTAGATTGATGATCTTGTCTTTCTGCAGATTTCTCCGACGCGTGGCACGATTCGTTTTGGTGGCGGCAAAAAGCTTAGTCCACGATACATCGGACCATTCCGTATCCTGGGCAGGGTCGGTGTAGTGGCTTACCGACTGGAGTTACCGCCCGTACTAGAGGGAGTGCACAGTATGTTCCACGTGTCGCAGCTGAGACGGTACGTGGCAGATCCTAGTCACGTCTTAGACCACTCCGAGATCGAGGTGGGACCGACACTCAGCTATCCAGAGAAGCCAGTTGAGATCTTGGACCGAAGAGAGAAGGTGCTCCGGAACCAGGTCATTCCCTTGGTTCGCGTTGCATGGAGACACCACTCTCCAGGTGAGTCCACCTGGGAGAGGAAGGACAACATGCGGGAGCGATTCCCATATCTCTTCGAGCTTTGAGGTAAAATTTCTTTCTTTTTCTTCCTTGTTCTGTTCATGATTGCTGTGTTAGTTCTTATTCAATTTCGAGGACGAAATTTTTTTAAGGAGGGTAGATTTGTCATCCCCAGTTTTCGAATTAGGGGTATTTTTTTCATTTTCAAGTTTTATAATTTTTTAGGAATTTTATTTGATTTTATATGATTTTTAGGAATTTATTTGAGTCGGTTTGAATTTTATCCAATTTGGACTTAAGTTGGAGACCCGGGCAGCCTAGACACTAGTGGGACCCACATACTATCTGGGCTTGGCCCACATGCCATCATAATAGGGCTAGAAACCATAAACCCTATTTTCATGACTTAATTAGTCATTTTAGAGGCTTAATTTGTATTAGAAATAAACCGAACCAAACCGAATTCAATTTGGACCAAACTAAGTCTATTGGGTTTGGGGCTTATTGGATCCTAACCAAACCCAATAGCCCCGACCATGGCCGGCCAAGACTAGGAACCCCCCCTTTTCTTCTTCATTAAGTCACCACACTTTCTCTCTCTCCAAAATTTCTTTCTCTCCAAATCTCTTCTTCCCTACAAAAAACTACACTTAGGTATGTCATTAAATTCTCATTTATTGCTCTTCTCCATTAATGCCTTCACAATAATTGTAGAGGATAGGATTCTCTACATTTTGCCCATAATTTGTAGGTTTTTCCCTAGAAATTCTAGGTTAATAATTATTGGGGGTTTTATATATTGAATGGTATATATATATATATATATATATATATATATATATATATATATATATAAATATATATATATATATATATATATATATATATATATATATATATATATATATATGTTGTTATGTATTTGTGTGTGTGTGTGTAGAGAGTGTTGATGTTGTCATGAGAATGGTAGTGGTGGTGTTTGTGTGTGGTGGAGAGAGTGGGTGTGTGGTTGTGCTTGTGTGAGAGTGTGTGTGTGTTCATAGATATATATATATATATATATATATATATATATATATATATATATATATATAAATATATATGTGTGTGTGTGTGTGTGTGTGTGTGTGTGTGTGTGTGTGTGTGTATATGTATATGGAGATGTGTGTGTATGTATTTATGTATATAGGCATGTGTGTGTGTGTTGTGAGTTATATGTATATATATGGATATGTATATATATATATATATATATATATATATATATATATATATATATATATATATATATATATATATATATATAAATATATATATATATAATATATATATATATATATATATATATATATAAATATATATATATATATATATATATATATATATATATATATATATATATATATATATATATAAATATATATATATATAATATATATATATATATAGAGAGAGAGAGAGAGAGAAAGAAGGAGGAAGTAGAAGAGGATGAAGAGGAATGAGAGGCAGTAGCAGCAGCAGTAGAGAGCAGCTGTAGCAGCAGCAGTAGGGAGCAGCTGCAGCAGCAGCAGTAGGGAGCAGTAGCAATAGCAGGAAACAACAGTAGCAGCAGCTGCTAAGCCAGCTCTCCCCCCCCCCCTTTAACCCCTATACAACCCCCCCCCCCCCCCATATATATATATATGTATATATATAGATATATATATATGTATATATATATATAGATAGAAAATAGGTAGTTAGAATAAGAAGAAGAAGAAGAAAAGAATAAGAAGAAGTAGAAGAAAAGAATAAGAAGAAGTTAGAAGAAAGGATTAGAAGAGAAGTAGAAAGAAGAATAGAAGTTAAGAAAAGAATGAGAAGAAATTAGAAAGATTAGAAGGAGAGAGTGAGAAAGAGGCTAAGAAGAAGAATTAGAGTTAGAAGAATAAGAAGAAGAAGTTAGAAGAAGAAGAGTTAGAGAAATAGGAAGTTTAGGAAGAAATGAAGTAGAATAGGAAAATGAGAAAGTCGAGTTAGAGGGCGAAATCGAGTTTCGAGTATCGGATCGCGACGAAACTTGACGTAGGCCTAGGATACGTGAATTAGATTTTGCAGGTAAGCTTCCGAGTTGAAATCGGGGTCGTAGGGCGCCGATATCGCGCCGTATCAGTGCGTATCTTGAAATATTCAAGATATCGGCAATAGGCCGTATCGTGGACTGGATGTCCACGTTACCTAGGTATTTTGGTAGGTAACGTATGTAAAGGTTAGTATCTTACTACCCTAGGGTGATCGGGTCAAAATATCAAGCGTAGGTAGGCTAACTAGATAACCGCCGAAGGTAGAATTTTACCCGTTTAAGGGTAAAATAGGGAATTGGCCCATGGCCAAGATTTGAGTTTCCAAGTCCAAGATGGACTTGGATATGGTTTGTAGAGGTTGGTAATGAGTAGAATTAGCCGTCTAAACCTAGTCTTGGACCCGGTTGACCACGGTTGACTTTTTTAGACTAAAAGTCAACTATGGGTCAACACTTTAACCAATTTAGTTCCAAATTTCATTTAACTTGGACAGTTGACTAAAAGTCAACTATTAGTCACCAGTGACCTAGGGTTGACCTAGAGTTGACCTAGAGTTGACCAAAGTTGACCTGTTGACCAAAAGTCAACGGTAAGCCAGTTTTCGACCTAGTTTGATTCGGATTGACTTCCAATGTTCTCCCATGACCAAGATTGACCCGACTAGACATGTCTTGACCTAGAATGACTAAATAGGATTTAATTTGATTTAACTTTACTTCCTAAACCATGTCACGCCCCAGAACCAGAATACTGGAGAGCGGGGGCAGACATAGCCAGCTACGTATAACGGAATAGAATCTACACCGCTATACGGTCACGGCTATCTAGATATGTGAGGGTTTCACTACAATCCATCAGTCTCTTAGGGTCATAAAATAACCTATTGTCTCAATCTCAACCAACTAATAATAGTTACAAGATGTCAGATCACCAAATACACAATAGTAAGGCGTCCCATACATTACATATTCGGAATGATCATGAAACTAGTCGTTACAAAATGTTAGGACTAGCAAGAGTTCAGTCATACATGATCAACCCCCGGGGCTTGTCAATCATGTTACAGCCCGTAGGCAGACAATAAGTAAAAGCTGCAATCGAGCTAACACTTGCTCGTCGGCTAAACGTCTCAAAAGAATAATTTACAATATTACAGTGGGAGAACAAAAGAAACCCACTCGATGCCCTGGTTACGCCTGGTGACCACCATCGGGCTGGAAAGCAGGAAGATCCTTTGGTGCTGCTCCGGTATCTGGCCATACAAAACCAGCTGGGTCAGACCCCAGAAAGAGCAAGTACCACAAAGGAGGCTTCACTTAAGGACTAAAACCAACAAATCATTAGCATTCAACATGTAAGAAAAACATTAAGTAACACAGATTGGGGTTTGTGCACTACCAATGCACTTATATCTAATAAAATATCAATATACAGGGCTATAGAAGAGCCAAGCTTAAGGAAAATAAAACCAATTCTCCATGATTGGACAGATTGCGCAAGGGGTCAGGGGGTTGGATTGCGTAGGGGGTTGGATTGCGTAGGGTATCAGCTGCGCAGGAAGCCAAGTGCGCAGGGGCCAACTGCGCAGGAGTGGACTGCGCAGGAGTGAACTACGCGGGAGTGGACTGCGCAGGAGTGAACTGCGTAGGAGTGGACTGCGCAGACTTAGACTGTGCAGGCAATAGATGGCACAGGATACAGATTGCGCAGGCTTAGACTGCGCAGGGGTCAAGCGAACAGAAGCCGATGGCGCAGGGTTGGTTGCGCAATCGGACAGCGGCCAGGCTGCGCAGTCAGCGATCAACGCTAAAGAGTGCGACACGGAGGAATGCTGCGCAGTTCAGTGCTGCGCCAAAGAGCGCAGACTGTAGATCTTCTTCTCCAGGCCGAGAGGAACATCAAGAACACCCAAAATTCAATCTTTCATATCTTGGTCAAATCAAGGCCAAATCTAGATTTTCAAAGTTCTAACTTGAGTAAAATTGAATTCTCTTTCACATGGAATAATCAAAACATAAAAATGAACAAGTTTCATAGATCAAAACTACCAAAATCCGAAAATACTTCAATCCTAGATCTATAAAATTCCGAGCTCCAAATGGAGAAAACCCAAGTTCTAATGTTGCTTAAAATGAACTAATAAAGCTATTAGACAAATAAAATGTAGCCCTCGAGTGATAGTAAGATGCAACTTGCCTAGGTTGGTGGAGAGGAAAGAGTAATGAGGAAGAAGATGAAGAAGAAAATAATTGAAGAGAGAGAGGGAAGTTGATATTTATGGTAGGGTGGTGTTGGTTCTCCATGACAACCCAAAATAAACCAAGCCAAGATAAACCAAGGTAAACCAAGTCAAGGCCAATAAACCCCTTTCTCTAGCAATTTAAACCAAATGAATCATGAAATAAACCAAGCCTTACTAATCCAAAAATAAACCAATGAACCACTAAAACCAATTGAACTACCAATGCCAATAAAACCAAGCCAATGCAAAATAAACCAAGATAACTAATCATGACTAAATAAAATATGGGTCCAAAATACGTATACGTGCACTAAATACGTATCACGAATTTGGGACATTACATCCTACCCGCCTTAAAAGAATTTCGTCCTCGGAATTTAATCAAGAGGCTAGAGACGTAAGGGAAAGCTATTTTATCATAGCAATCTACCACTACCAATCAATCATACAATCATTCATGCAAGCAAGGATTCGAAGCGTAAGGCATAAGGAAAATATTACACCTTACGAGTCAAACCAGCCGGGATGACCTGATCAGATATCATCCTCATGCTCCCAAGTTTGACTCTCCCAAAGAGGGATGACTCTAAACAACATGGACTAAACTGATAGTCTTACGCTTGAGGTCTCTCTCTTTGGTCAAACATGGACACGGGCCTATCCTCATACGAAAAGGTTGGTACCAATAACCAGTTTCGAATGACCTAGGATATGGTCCGGGTCCGGGATGTACCGTTGTAATTAGGATACATAAAATACGTCATGCATCCCGCATAATGACGGTAAAAAAACAAGATGAGAGGACACATATACCTCTCGGCCAATTCTGAACCTGAGCCTGGGCTAAGGCAAACTGTCACGGGTTCTGTTGCTGGAAAGTCTGGGCCTGAGTCGGTAATGGCCTCAGGAACGGGAACTGCTGTTGCTGGTGGACTGGAGCTGGGGCTGGTCCCCTAACCGAAGGACTAGATACTATCGATGTTGAATCAACTTTGAATGGACAGGACCCCACCCTATGGTCCGGTGCTCCACACAATAAACACAATCCCAACGCCTTGCGACACTCTGCTTTTACGTGTCCAGGCTTCCCACAATAAGAACAGCCCACGACGAAAGACTGCGCTTGCTTCTGTTTCTGCTGAGAGTACGTCGGGGTTGAGTGCTAAACCGACGTCACTGAGGCCGCTCGTCTCGGAG
This sequence comes from Iris pallida, assembly GCA_029216955.1. Taxonomy (NCBI): domain Eukaryota; kingdom Viridiplantae; phylum Streptophyta; class Magnoliopsida; order Asparagales; family Iridaceae; genus Iris; species Iris pallida. Next base: position 23,722,497 of record JANAVB010002395.1, read on the forward strand.
CTCCAATAGTTAAAGCCCTAGCTGCAGGGGGTGGTGCCGAAGACCGGTTCATTTGACTATGGGACCGTTTTCGACCTCCGGTCCTGTCCACTATTCTCTGGAAAGTATACTCGTGCCTCCTCGCTGCTCGCAATACCGCATCATAGGTCTGGTGCTCGAACTGTTCTACTGCCAATATAATCTCCAAGTGAAGTCCCTGCTGGAACCTCTGCGCTCGGTCAAACTCGGTTGCCACCAAGGTAGGAGTAAATCGACTGAGTCTGGAAAATTCGGCCGTATATCCATCAACCGTCCTTCCCATCTGCTTAAGATTACTGAACCTGGTCTGCAAGTCATATCGAGCTACTGCATCATAATACTTGGTCTGGAACTTCTCGCTGAACACTGCCCAGGAGACAGGTGTTGCCAATCCCACTGCTTGTGCGGCCCACCAACTGCGGGCTAGATCCAATAACTGTAGGCGTACTACAGCCACCTTCTCGTCTTCTGGAATCTTCACGGCTTCGAGAATCACCTCTATATCCTGCAGCCAAGCATCAACAGCAATGGTATCCTCGCTGCCATCGAAGAATGGAGGGTTCAGGCGCTTGAAACTGATGACCGCACTGTTCCCTCGGGGACCACTTCTATTCAGAGCATCTTGTACTACTTGGTGCAGGACATCTCTCTGATGATCTTGGGCCGCAAACAACTCACGGATGAGTCCTACCAATCCTCCATCCTATGACCATGCTGGCTGGACGGGCTGAACTGGCGGTACTGGTTCTCCAGGAGGCACGGCTCGGGAGGCTGCTGCTGAGGACTGAGCTCCTTCTGGCTGATCAACAGGAACGATGTCACTGAAGCAATGACATCAGAGATATTAAGGAAGGACCAGGATAGAACAATGATGCAAGCATGTTATCAAGTCAGGAATTCAAGGAGATATGAAGATACGAGTGGAGATCAAAGGAGAGTACAGATTGAGACATCTATCCGGTAAACCCTCACACAACTTGATTAACAAGACCTGTATGGGCCACCACTTAAACCATGTCACGCCCCAGAACCAGAATACTGGAGAGCGGGGGCAGACATAGCCAGCTACGTATAACGGAATAGAATCCACACCGCTATACGGTCACGGCTGTCTAGATATGTGAGGGTTTCACTACAATCCATCAGTCTCTTAGGGTCATAAAATAACCTATTGTCTCAATCTCAACCAACTAATAATAGTTACAAGATATCAGATCACCAAATACACAATAGTAAGGCGTCTCATACATTACATATTCAGAATGATCATGAAGCTAGTCGTTACAAAATATTAGGACTAGCAAGAGTTCAGTCATACATGATCAACCCCCGGGGCTTGTCAATCATGTTACAGCCCGTAGGCAGACAATAAGTAAAAGCTGCAATCGAGCTAACACTTGCTCGTCGGCTAAACGCCTCAAAAGAATAATTTACAATATTACAGTGGGAGAACAAAAGAAACCCACTCGATGCCCTGGTTACGCCTGGTGACCACCATCGGGCTGGAAAGCAGGAAGATCCTTTGGTGCTGCTCCGGTATCTGGCCATACAAAACCAGCTGGGTCAGACCCCAGAAAGAGCAAGTGCCACAAAGGAGGCTTCACTTAAGGACTAAAACCAATAAATCATTAGCATTCAACATGTAAGAAAAATATTAAGTAACACAGATTGGGGTTTGTGCACTACCAATGCACTTATCCCAATCAGAGAAAATAACTAAGTGAAGCATCATTGACATAAGACAACTGGAGAATCATGCTAAATAAAATATAGCTAGCAATATATGAAGAGAAGAAGAAGGTACCATTCCGGAAGCCAGGTTACAATCCTTAAACCAAACAAGGACCGAGATTGTAACCCTTCGCCTGAACAGAACTTGGTCTCTGATCATTTATTGCTAGAGGTGACAATCATTAAGGAGAAAAGGAGAGAGTACAACGATAAAAGTGACAATGAAGAGTGCAATATGCTAGAGTGACAATAGAGTACAATCATTATAGTAACAATCTGGAGTGACAATCATTATAGTGACAATCTGGAGTGACAATCATTCAATCATTCTGGTACAATCTTGCAATCAATCACTTCTAGACAATACTATACTGGACTAGACTCCATCCAAGCAATCACGGCCAATCATTTCCTACGGCTTTCTACTTTAACTAACTAGGGTTATCACAATCCTAGTTACTAGCAAGATACAATGAGATGCTCCAAGTAGTCACAGGCCCTGCAGCTATCCAGGTTATCCAGGCAATCATTATAGTGACAATTTAGAGAGTACAATACATTAGAGTGACAATAGAGTTCAATCATTTAAGTGATAATGGCGGGTGCCCCATATAACAGTGGGCTGGAAATGTGCCCTACTCGTCGGCAGGCTACAAGTCCAAGCATTTGCGGCCGGGATAACGGGATCGCCTGTAACTGGAGAACATCTCTTCATGTCTAGTTAATTATACTAGTCGTTAACCTTAGTCTATTTTAGTAGGTACTCCTGACCGTGGTACTCAGGAGTTCCCCTCCTAGACATGATGCAAGACATGACTGGATTATTTGTACAAGCACAATCGCCCACGGTGTCCAGGTTACTTATACTGGTCAGGTCATGTCAGGTAGCCATCGCAACAGCTTATCAAGATAAATCATGTCAGGGTACTTGTCAGGAGTGCGCGGCCACTATCATGTCAGGTTGGTCATGTCAGGGGTGCACCACTACGGGTCACTGTCGAGTCATGCTAGTTCCTTGTCATACCATGCCATGTACAATAGTTATTCCAAACATATTAAGTAAAATTAAGTTCATGACAAAAGGCGTAAGGATATAAAATGGGCGTAAAATATCTAATAAAATATCAATATACAGGGCTATAGAAGAGCCAAGCTTAAGGAAAATAAAACCAATTCTCCATGATTGGACAGATTGCGCAAGGGGTCAGGGGGTTGGATTGCGTAGGGTGTCAGCTGCGCAGGGAGCCAAGTGCACAGGGGCACAGGGCGCAGGGTTGGATTACGCAGGGTGTCAGCTGTGCAGGAAGCCAAGTGCGCAGGTGCCAACTGCGCAGGAGTGGACTGCGCAGGAGTGAACTGCGCAGGCAATAGATGGCGCAGGATGCAGACTGCGCAGGCTTAGACTGCGCAGGGGTCAAGCGCGCAGAAGCCGATGGCGCAGGGTTGGTTGCACAATCGGACAGCGGCAAGGCTGCACAGTCAGCGACCAACGCTAAAGAGCGCGGCACGGGGGAATGCTGCGCATTTCAGTGCTGCGCCAAAGAGCGCAGACTGTAGATCTTCTTCTCCAGGCCGAGAGGAACATCAAGAACACCCAAAATTCAATCTTTCATATCTTGGTCAAATCAAGGCCAAATCTAGATTTTTAAAGTTCTAACTTGAGTAAAATTGAATTCTCTTTCACATGGAACAATCAAAACATAAAAATGAACAAGTTTCATAGATCAAAACCACCAAAATCCGAAAATACTTCAATCCTAGATCTACAAAATTCCGAGCTCCAAATGGAGAAAACCCAAGTTCTAATGTTGCTTAAAATGAGCTAATAAAGCTATTAGACAAATAAAATGTAGCCCTCGAGTGATAGCAAGATGCAACTTGCCTAGGTTGGTGGAGAGGAAAGAGTAATGAGGAAGAAGATGAAGAAGAAAATAATTGAGGAGAGAGAGGGAAGTTGATATTTATGGTAGGGTGGTGTTGGTTCTCCATGACAACCCAAAATAAACCAAGCCAAGATAAACCAAGGTGAACCAAGTCAAAGCCAATAAACCCCTTTCTCTAGCAATTTAAACCAAATGAATCATGAAATAAACCAAGCCTTACTAATCCAAAAATAAACCAATGAACCACTAAAACCAATTGAACTACCAATGCCAATAAAACCAAGCCAATGCAAAATAAACCAAGATAACTAATCATGACTAAATAAAATATGGGTCCAAAATACGTATACGTGCACTAAATACGTATCACGAATTTGGGACATTACAGCTTGACCTTCACACTAATATATGAATGTTTTCAATTGCACCGAGTAGGTATGCTAATAAAAGAGACGAACCCACATAGCTAAAGAGAATAATCCTGCTTGAGTCAAAGGTGTATAGAACATGGAATGGTTAACTTGCTGCCTAAATATCACTCCACGATGGCTTTCAAAGTTAGCACTTGGTCCTTCAATCCCATGGCTTAGAAAAAGAAGAGACAACTTGGACAAGAGTAGATCACATCTATACCGGCACATAGACTATCGACTTGCAGTCTTAGTCTATATGTTCCTACGATCGCATTGCTTATTATAGCATGTGCGCGCCCAAGATGTAAATCCCCTAATTTTTTACTATGATTTTTATAAATTTGGTATAAAATTTTTCTTTTGTAATTGTACGTGCATAGTCGTATTATACGTCGCGTACGAAATTTGTCATATTGAACGTCGCGTATGAGTTCAAATTTTCGTATTTGCTCGTCGAGTGTGAATATGTGCGAGGTACATATTTTTAGAAAAATATTTTTATTACAGATTTTTTATATAGGAGAAATAAGCTTTTCTAAATAATATGTGATAAATATTTTATTTGTAAAAGGATGTCACATCGAGATTTGCCAAAACATTATTTTATTTCTTGTTAAAATATAGTAGTAAATTAGAAAAACCATGATTATGTAAATATTTTATTTACATACGAGTTGCATGAAATTTATTCATATATTTTATTTTCGAAATTAATTTTTATTATTTTTATATTATTTATAAAAAGACATTTTGGAAATAATTTGATTTAATATTTGATTATTAGGAGGACTTAAATTTGGATTATCTTATTGATTTCTAAAATAGTTTTGAACTAAAGTTTTGATTTAGATTTGATTTGGATTGATTGGATTATCTAGATTTAAATTAGAATTTGATTGATTGAATTAGTTTCAAATGCTTTAAATTAAATAACAAGATTATCTATCGGGGGTTTAAACCATCTTAATCCTTATCAGAACATGAGCCTCCACCTCCTATATAAGGAGAGCCCCATTGCTCCATTTTCATAGAAATTCCACCAAACCAATTCCACAACCAAAGTGTGCATCGTGTCCGTGTTCCCTTTCCATCCACTAATTATTTTTTACATATACAATATTTTGTCCCGCACGACAAACCCCGACCTCGACACCATCTACATCAAGTAGGACAGACCACCCGATCCCTTCTATTTCGTGTCGAGACAGACTCCCGACACGATGATTAAACCCTATTCTAAATCCTGTCAACAGTTCGGCCCCACCTCCGTCAACTACGACGATCACCACCTAACCACCCGACCCCCGACTTCCCATATCTGATCAAGCCCCCTCCTCGTCGACACACCACATCAGCCCCACTGCCTCGGCAACCACCACCACCTCTGCTCCCGCCAGTCCCTGTCAACCACATCGACTCCCCCACACCAACCGCCCACCTCCACCTTCAACCCGATCACCACCATCTTCTTCCATCCACAGAACACACCACCCTCGCCACCACCCAAAACAACCTCCGCCACCATCACCATAACCATACCACCTGCACAACCATCGGCAGCCACCCAACTAGGGCCATCGCCGTCCAAACACCACAAACCACCACACAATAGGGAAAGGAAAGAAAATTCCCTCACCTGTCCGTGGCATCTGCGCTGAGCTTTCCGCCTCCGTCGCCGGTGCAGCGCAACAAGCCTTCCCTTCACCATCGGGCCTCCTCCGTCGTGCCAGTGGTGCGCCAAGCCAAATCCGGCCACCCGACGCTGCCCCTTCCGTCGTGCCAGGCTGTCCCCGTGTAAGCTGTGCCGTCCAGAGCGGGACCTTTATGATCCGGTCAGAGCCGCGTGTGCGATCCCCACAGCAGCGCCAGCCGCCCACCTGCGGTGCGTTGTCGAGCGTCCGCGAGCAGTGACTTCCCCGCCTGGTGTCTGCGAACACCCGCCGCCTCCTTTCCGCTCCGATGTCGGAGCCGGTCCGACCAGCTCCTACATATGCGGCCTCTCTCCGCTAGGTTCCCCGCCGATTCCTCCTCCAGATCGGCGTCTTCCGCCACAACGCCGCCGAGTCTCGAAACCTCCGCGTGGTCGACCGCTCCGTCCTCTCAGTTGAGGCCCCCGGAGCCGACCGTCGAAGTCGAGCGCCGCCGATCCCCTCGGTGAGCCCTTCTCCTTCCTCTACTTTCCCTCTCTCTCTTCCTCTCTCTCTCTGTACGATTTAAGAGGGAGAGAGCTGCTGATATTTTTCTATTTTACTTTATTATAAATGATCATTATTATTAGTATTTTATTTAAATTTTTGCACAAATAACATAATTAGTTGTATTATTTTTTATATGGGTATAAGCATTATTATTGTTACCATTATATATATATATATATATATATATATATATATATATATATATATATATGTAGTATGTATAGTATATATTCCATCATAATAATAATAATAATAATAATAATAATAATAATAATAATAATAATAATATCTAGGTTTTTAAATAGTTGCTTAACGATATCTTCACCGTAAAAATATAATTTCCAATTTGTAAAAAACGATTTCCTAGTACTTTCGACTGGTCATCTAAATTATTTTTAATTAATAAGATATACTTTTTTAGCTAAAATAATTTTGACAAAGACTTAAAGTTTTAGCCTAACCTCTTCTTTAGTTCTTTTTATTTATTTAGCAAAATCTATTTTTACTAGTAAAACATAAATTCTAAAAATATTATACATAAATAATTTCAAGTATTTTCGTAAAAGTATTTTTACGTAGTTTTACAAATAAACATAGTTTAGAGATAATATAAATATTTCTAAAAATTTGTATATGTATCCATCTCCACAATTTCTTTCGACTATCACCAATTATCCTGACTAATCCACGTTCCTATGTCTTTGCGAATTCGGACTGGTATACATCGACCATGGCTTGTGAACTATTGGGACATGATAGAACACCGCACAATACCATGCGTCACAACAGGCAAGATACCTTTGCCATTTTTACTGGTTATATTTAGTTGCATTTTATTTTAATTATTGTATCTATATTTCTCATTTATTATTTTCTTCTTGCATGTGGACTTAGAGTTAGGGGACTACTGTCAACTTAGTGTATCTCATTAAACTTGTCACGATTGTATCACGAGTTATGTGTGAATTGTGAGTATCATAGAGAGGTCACTTATGTGTTGGTTGATCCTTCGTGCGCATGTGTAGGAATAACTGTCAATAGATGCATGTTAGAAGACTTGACAGTTATTAGGTATAAAACAGTGTTGTGAAAGTGATACGTGTTGGTGCGGCGTGGTTACGACGCATGTATAGCATCATGGGGAGGGAGGGGACAGCTACTAGCGTAGGGGCTACATTTATTTTTTACACACATTTGTGGGCTGATAGTGACTCTTATGAGAACTACCTTCTGCCCCGGGGCCGATAGCGACTCAGATGAGCGCTACTTACTGCCCATGGCCGATAATGACTCGGATGAGCGTTACCTACTGCCACTCTTTACTTACTCTGCTGATCCTATAGCCCCTGCGTAGAACGTTGTCCTCAAAGTGCATATCACATATATGGTTAAGGACCCAGTCGTATCGTAGTTTTATAGTATTTACACTTGCAGTTATAATGGCATGTTCTTCCTGTATCTTGTTACGTCCCTCTGAGGACCTGGTGATTTCTCCAGGTGTGTTTTGTGACTTTCTGCAGGTGCTCTAGCTAAGGCCATGACTTGTGCTCTATTCCGTCGTTTTGATTGCTCTTGGACTCGTCATTTGCTTCTCTCGACCAAATCAGTTATTTGTATATTTCTTGTTTATTTAAACTTGTTGGTAGTGGATATGTCTCCGCCTAACGTTTGTACAAATGACTATTTGATTATATCATTAAACTTCATATTTGTGGATGAGATTTAGTTTGAGCATGGCTTTCTATATTTTACAGCTTATGTATACATACGAGCCCTTTCATTTACTCGTATGTATACAGCTAGCATGATACGTATCTAGTTCCAAGTATTTTGGGACTGGGACGTTACATGTTTTTGTGGTGGCCCATGCAGGTCTAGTTTGTCATTTCGGTTACATGACGGTACCGAACGGGCCTGCAATATAGGATTAGAGTCTAGAATCTTATCCACCTACTTGACATCCTTTCTTGACTTCAAATTTCGAACTATTGTTCGACCTTTTTGATTTGCATCTTGCTTGACTCCTTCTACCGTAAATTCTTAGTTTCGTGCTTAGTAAGATGACTACACTAGTATATGCTCATAGGTGAAACACATGGCTAGAAGGTTACATTGACAATTAATATGCATTGAGATTTTATTTGAGTTATAAAGGCATTTATTTTACTAGAAATATGATCTTAAGGATTAGTTAATTCCAAGTTGGGTAGTAGCATATTTTTGCTTTCAAAAGAAAGTTGAAATTTTATTACAAGGTGGTATACACAAGAGGATAGCTAAATCGAGAAAACAAATTGATTTGATTTTGTGTTTTAATTTTTGAAGGTCTTTGAACATTTATGATTTATTAAGTTATAGCTATACATCTTTTGGAGGGATATAAATTTGATTTGAAAAGGATCATAAAATTTAAATGTGGAAGTATGATTTACGATTGACCAAAATTTGAGGATGATTGATAAATTTTGGTAAAATATTTTGAATTAAATTACATCATATGATCTATGATTTATAAAGTTATTTAGATTTCGAGTTTAAGGCCTTGATTATGGATATTTAAATTTGGTGAGAAAAATAATTTACTTTTGAAGAGTAGTTGTGACTTATTGGAGCTGGATATACACATTTGAAGGTATAGCAATTAAATTCGGGAGTTGTTTAAATGTTCCATTTTTAGTATGAATTTTGGCTGATAAACTTATTTAAATGTTGAGTTTAAGATTTGGAGAAAAAAATTATTCGATTTGCGATAAATAAGGGTTGTTCCGAGATTGACTAAAGATTAAAATTTTGATTAAAGTTGACAGCCTAAGATGATGGAAATTTTTGGTGGAGTATCTTGGGAATTTTATTGAGAAACTTTCTAGAAACTTAAAATTTTAGAGTAGATCATATATTGGTAGAGGACCAAGAAGGAAGTAAGATCACCCTAGTGAGATAGAAGTATTCTACATTAGATTGCCATACCACATATGATTATAATATTGCATATACACAAGTATAGTTAGTCATCGACCAAACTGTATAACTATATCCTTATCTTGCCTTACTCGACCCTGTAGAAGCATGGAATTTCACGATCAGAAATCCTATGCACCAAACACTACATGCGCCAGGGAGTTCAGACAACGACACAGCAAAATAAGAATATAGACATTAAAGGAAGATTTTTATTTCATATAAAAGTCTATTACATGTCTTAAAAAGGGCTGTACAAAGGAGAACTTCTACAAAAAAGGACCCTAAGTCTACAGCCGGGCGCAGCAGCCACCATGCACTCCCAACCGGGCGCAGCAGCAACCATGCGCTCCCAACCAGGCACAGCAGCCACCATGCGCTCCCAACCAGGCGCAGCAGCCACCATGCGCTCTCAGCCAGGCGCATCCCACCATGTGCATCCTCAGTTATGTGTATCCCTTCAGCAGCTTAGTTATGTGCATCCTCAGTTATGTGCATTCCTTCAGCAGCTCAGTTATGTGCCACTCTTCCAGCCAGGCTCACCGCCGTCTAAATGCTCCGACTAATAAAGCATTTATTGAGCAGAACGAGGGTGGCAATCAACCCTCTAGCTGGAGGAAGAGCTCTCCAAATTGAGGAAGAGAATAGCACCGCAAGCCAACCTGTGGCCAGGGGAGGCTTCGAAAGAGCCTCCAAAGGCGAAGGAAGACCGCAATCGAAACCGCGGCTAAAGGAGCAGCTTTCAACACAACCAGAATGGACAACACCCACTTTGAAGGAAGAAAGAGCCCCAAAAGCCGCAGCACCGCAATTTCGATCTGCGGCTCTTCCCACATAACGAAGACGAGGCTCGTGTATCTCGATCTTTGGATGCAACAGGCACGTTCTGCCTGCCTCAGAAGCCCTCGACTCCGACTTTTGGATGTAACAGTCACCTTCAAGTGCATCAATGAAGACAATGCATCGCATCTTCACCCTCGGGAGCATCTCGTCAACAGAATGTGCTCGAGTAAACAAATTCACTTCGGGAGGACGTGAGATAACGAGAAGCAAACTCTCTCCATGCCACTATTTATAGGTCGAGCAAATCAAACCCATGCGCCAAGTGGATGGCTCTCCGAATCCCGTACAATGAATTTGCATCAAATGGATGAACCTGACGCTTCGAATTCAGCCAAGTCAAAAACGGTATTTAAAGCACTCGAAGAACGTAACAGTCGCACCAAAAAACGTGTCAAGCGGAGCGGATGAGCTGGCCAGATCGCGTATCACACAGACGCGCCCCTCAATACTAAGCGCTTCACAAGCATGCGCCCCCATGAGGCCCCATGCGCCTAGTAGAATGCCGATCGATGCGCCCACTCGACAACCCATCACCTGTCAAAAAACATTAAATGCTGAAGTCTGACAGAGTTGGCAGCACGTCCCCCGAATACTGCAGTTGACAACTTTTTCAGAAAACGAAGCGTCGCCAACGTCAGCATCATCATTACTTTCCTCCGGCGGTTACAAGCCACGTGGCCGCCCAACCACTCGCATGCACCTCCGCGGCCATGCGCCCAAAGCTCTGTATGCGCCTCAAAAGCCATACGTCTCAGACTTTTCTCTGATCCCTAAAGATAGAAGTAAAGTCACTACTGAAGCTCTGCATGCGCCTCAAAAGCCATGCATCTTAGACTTTTCTCTGATCCCTAAAGACAGAAGTAAAGTCACTACTGAAGCCTCGCATGCGCCTCAAAAGCCTTGCGCCCCAAATTGTTCGTGACACCCAAAGGTTACGAGCCACAGTCTCCTCATGCGCCCAATCCCAGGCGCATCCTACCAGATCATTCTCCACCAAATCCGAGATCTTCGAACCATGGGCCTACGACACGTGTCCTTTGACTCGATTCACCTAAGATCTCAGCAACAGAAAGATTCACCCCCCTGCTACGTGCCAGCCCACAACAGCAGTATGAAGAATTCAACTCCTCAATCAGGGTGCATCATCCATGTGCCTCCATCAGCAATCACCACGTGGCATCCCCACGTCCAGGTGCATCCTACATATGCGCACATGAGCAGCCAGCCTGTAGACTATAAATAGAGGGATCATTTTCTTCTTCCACAGACACACAGAGACGAACATACATATACCGACAGAGACGTCGCACAACCAGAGAGGCAGATACAGACACTCAACATCTTTCTCCTCTCAGCAAGCTCCAGCACCCAGAGCAATCCAAACCTTCAGAGAACCGATAACCGTCGTCAGATCGTCAACGGAGTCAACATATTACCACTCGCTCCATCGGTACTAGGGACCCAGATTAAACAAAAGTGTACTCCTAGGACTACGTCTAAGTCCTACATTGTAACACTGTTCTGTTTGTATTGAAATTTCCATCAAAAGATTTTAATGGCAAACAAGCTGGCGACTCTGCTGGGGACCTCTTTCTCCTCTACCGAGAAAGCTGTGTCGCAATCCGACGATGTGAAGGTGGGCTCCTTCCACAAGATGCTGGTTGTACGCCTCAATCAACAGGCGTATGAGGAGTTCTTCTCTGAAGGCAGTACGAGTCCTTCGAAGCGGCTGTCAAAGCCGAAGAAGACCCGTCGAGTCTGTGTGCGCAAGGTCGACGCCTCTGGCACCACCACCGAAGGGGATGCTCCAATCCAGCCTTCCCTTCCTACTGACGTCCTCAGAAACCAAGATGCGCCCACCGGTGCAGCGTATCTCTCGGGAAAACGTGCAGCTGATCACACTCCCCAGCCATCTCCCTCTCAGGCGAAGAAGATGCGTCGACGGAGTAGGGGCGCAGCTAATGCCCCGCGCATCACCTCCGATGCGCTACAGAAGGTCTCTGTCTTTGACAGACTCACTCGCTGTAGTGGCGAGGAGAATTTAGATTCTGAGTACTACGTGCCCCAACGGCCTGGTACGAAGAAGTCCAAGGCAGCACGGGCCATGCGTCCCAAACGTGCTATGCCAGCAGCAAGCCAGAAGCATGCGGTCACAATCATGTGCACTGCTGATGGTAAGCTGTATAAGGTCGACTCAGGTGCTTCTGCGCCAGAAACGAGCCGACCTTCAAAGTCCTTATCTCACTTGGGCGCATCTGTTGCGTTCGCAACCAAGTCGAGTAAGGCAAACCCAGTGGTCTTGAACTCCCATGCCCCCTCGGGTTGTGCGTCTGAGGTTCGTTCAAGTTACTTTAAATGTTGTTCCCCCATTACTGACCTGAGTACCTGTTTGGTGTTGGATCAGGGGGCGCAGCATTCACCTGACCACCCCGACGCTTGGCCTTGCCATGTGCCTGAAGGGGGTGCGAAGGTAGCACTCTCCTCCAACGATCTGCGTAACGTGATCACTCACAATCGCCGATCAGGAGAGTCGGCTGACAAGCACGATGTGCCCCTCACAGGACACGCTTGTGCTGTGGTCACCATCAACTGCGGTTGTAAGTCAGCAGTCCCACCTAGACAGTCGGTATTCCAGCGACTGCAGTCATCGACACCCCTTCGACGTCGCCTCGGAAAGAAAGTGTCAACAAAGGAGGAGCCAGAAGTTGCTTCATGCAATGTAATCTCCAACTCCTCGTCAGTCCAAAAGATGACTGGCAATTCCTCGTCCAAGAGCCAGCCGAGGAAAACCAAGGCAACCGTCTCGTCGTCCGGAGTGTTCGAAGGCACTCGGGGAAGGAAGAAGACCTTGGAGGAAGCTGGGGGTAGTCAAGCCCTTGTTGATCCTCCTTCCGAAGACGAGGGTGTCCTCCAAAGCACAGCTGGGGTGGATCTTCATCCTCAGGGCAAAGTCAGCCTCCCCGACATAGCTGGAAGTCGTCTGGCCCCTGTGGACCTGCATCTCGAAGATGAAGAAGTCCTTCAAGACATGACTGGGGGTAGTCAGGCCCTCGCGGATACTTCTCTCGAAGACGAAGGCGTCCTCCAAAACTTAGCTGGGGGTAGTCCAGCCCCTGCGGATCCGAGTCTCGAAGACGAAGAAGTCCTCAGAAACATAGCTGGAGGTCGCCAAGACGAAACTCCAGGAATAACAACTCCTCTACAGGAGGGTGAGGCTGAAAGCGAAGCCTCAACTGAACTATCCGACTCCAGCTGTGTCATGACAGTCTATATGGCTGGAGGTGATGCCGAGTCTGATGCGCCGCCACCAGACCTCATCCAGCGTATGGATACCTTGGAGGGGGGACTCAAAACCCTCTCTGCCTCTATGCAAACACTGACTCAAGCAGTGTTTGAGATACGGTCAGCTTCGGCCGTGACACCTTCTACCGGTCCCGACCCAGGGGCCAATGGAGAGTCAAGTGTACCCCCTCAACGGGTATCCTTGGATACAGATCGTCGAAAAGCCCCCCGGACGTCGGAGCCCTCAAATGCTCAACTCCAGGTGGTACTACTTTCCCCGACTCCAAGCTCCACGGAAGAAGTGGTCGAGATGATCAGGGACCTGTGCGAGCGCTTTGAGTCCAAGACGAGACAAAAGGAGCGCCAAAAGATGGGCATCCTCCAACCTTATCCCCTCGAATATAATAAAGTGGTTTATCCTCCCAAATATAAACCACAAACACTGACGCCATACGACGGAAAGGACTCTTCGCGTCGCTATCTGATGTATTTTCAGTCTCAGACGGGACATCTCCCGGAGGAGGATGCGCTACTCACCAGCATATTTGTCGGCGCACTGAAAGGAGTGGCGTACGACTGGTACTGCAGCCTTCCCGACAATTCCATATCTTCTTTCGACGATTTGACGTGCCTTTTCCTCGACCGTTTCTACGACGGCGGAAAGGACATGACAATGGCGTCCCTCATAGAGATACGCCAGAAGGAGAAGGAAACAGTTCGGATATTCATCGAATGCTTTCGACAGGCCTGCTTCAGACTGCCCCCAGGCATGCCAGAACATGCGCTCCTCTCTTCCTGCAGCATGAACATGCTGCCCGCAGTCAAACTCTGGCTCAATTCTACTCCTCCTCCTGATTGGAGTTCCTTATCATCGAAGCTGAAGCAGCAAAAAAGAAGGCGTCCAATGCTCGCCTTCTGGAGTTAGTTTTCCTGCCTTTGAGGATAAGGGGAAGCGGCCTGCAGCCGACAACCCCGGACGAGAGACGAAGGGAAAACAGGCATTGACTGTCAATGCCTCAAAAGGTGCATCAGCACCTACTCAGAAGCCTCCACTTGTACCAAGGCCAAAGGAGGTGTACTCTTTCAACGATGAAGATATCCTGCAACTCTTCGAGATACTGAAGCAGGGTGACAAGATCAAGTTGCCGGACCCGAAGCGTCCCGACGAGGTTGGAAAAGTGGACAATCCGAGGTACTGTCACTACCATCGGTTTGTCGGACATCCAACCAAGGACTGCTACGTCCTCAAAAACTACATCCAGCGCATGATCAATGCGGATGTTATCTCCGTCGACTACGAGAAGAAGACGGTTTCGGCCAACATGGTGTCGCTCCAGTTTCGCACCTTGTTGCCAACTACAACACAAGATGGTGTCGTCCCCATCCCTGAGGCGACAATGGAGGTGGTTAACTTACCACCTACTCGTGACAATATGAGTGGACTCATCCCACTCACCACATCTCGGGAAGAGATCTTATGGGTTCACCCTGATCTCGTCTCCGAGGTTACTCAACCGGCGGTACGCTCTGCCTCCAAAACCAAAGGCAGGAAGATCAAGTCTTGCCGCATGGTCTCTTCCTCCGCAGAAGAGGCTCTTCATGTACAAATACGTTCACAACAAAACGCCCAACCCGACGAAGCTGCCGTCGAGGTGGTGCCTCCTTGCACCATCCCTGTTGCCCAGGAAGAGGGCCCGTCTAAGCCCTCAGCAGCCAATAAGCAGAAGCATGTAGAGGCTCGTTTCGATAGACCTCTGCGAAAGGAGAATGCTTCGGGGCTAGCCAAGCCCCACAACTTCGACATACTGGCACAACTTGCCAGTACTCCTGCCCGCCTTTCTCTGTTTGAGCTCCTTCGTCCTTCCAAGGACACTCACAAAGCTCTCTGTGAATCCCTGAAGGATGCTGAGTCCTTCATCAGTCAGGTCAAGCAGCCTGAAGATCTCCCAACTACATGTGCGTACTGTCATTGTGCGGATGAGGTTATCCCCAATATAACCTTTACTCAACAAGACATGCAACTCAAGCACAACCGACACAACAGGCCGTTGTATTATACAGGGTATATCGATTCTGTCAAGGTGAAGCGGATTCAGATCGATCTGGGGTCTTCCTTCAGTATCATCCCGAAGACGCTGTTCTCAACACTGGGGATCCCAATGTACCGACTGGCGCCTTCTAACAGAACAATCAGTGGCTTCAACGCTAGCAAAAGTGAGCCACTGGGCAAGATACGACCAAAGTGCCATATCGGTAACCTCAGAACTGAGGTGACTTGTTATGTTATGGACGCCGACGTCAACTACAACCTCCTGTTGGGTCGTCCATGGCTGCATGAGTACATGGTGGTGCCATCCACGCTCCACCAATATATGAAGTACATATCCACCAATGACGTCATCCGGACGGAGTTCGCGGACATTGACCCTTTCAAAGGGGTTGAAGCCTACTTCACCGATTCCTCCTTGTACAAGTCACCTGATGAAGAAAAAGCCAATGATGCTGACGATGAGGCAGAAACGGCAGCAGAGCCGGACATGGAGCCGGAGATAACTCCCGGCGCTCCTTTGAAGATCTGACTCAAAGGCAAACTGCCTCAGAAGTTGCCTCCCATGAACATCAAGCTACCCGGGAAAGTACCAACAGCTCCTGAAGCTCCCTTGAAGATACTCCTCAAGGGAAAGCCGCCTCAGACATCGGCTCCCCTTGTGGCAAAACTGTAAGGGAAGGCACAAATTACCGGAGGCACAGTAGAGGCACCTCTGAAGGTGCGTCTTAAGGGCAAGCCGTCGCAACCATCTTCCAAATTGTCGGAGAAGGCCCACATAGCCCTCTCGGACCCCGAAATCAAAGCTGTGGTGGACTCTCCCAATCCAATCCCAGTACTCACAGATAAAGAGCTAGGGGAATATATATCTGCTGATGTAGACACACCCTCTCTGGACAAAATAATCCTGCGAGATAAAATCTCGTATTTCATCAATAATAGAGTGTCTTTTAATTATTCTAGTCTTCCACATTGGAATGCCATGTATATATTAGATAACGCTCTACGGTCGTTGAAAACACAAATAATGACCGTCCATTATGTAAATCGAGTAGTCCCGTCCCAACGGGTCTGTTTTGTAGTCCCGCCGCGGATTCGAGACGAAGAATCCATCATCTTCGACAAAGTTGAGCGTCATCAAGACCTCCCGCCACTCGAGCCAGAACCAAATACCGACAGAATACAAGTCTATCGGTACACGGATAAGGCAAAGTACCTCATCCAAAAGATGGGTTACGACCCAAAAAGCAACAAAGGTCTGAACTACGGCAAGGGTCGACGTCTTCCTCTCCGGCTTCCAACACCTAAAGGAAAGCCGCAGGACTACTACAATCGGACTCGACAGGGGATAGGCTATGTCACGCCACCGTCAACTCCAGAGAGTTCGGAGGCAGAAGAAGCAGAACATTCTCATTCGTCTGAAGCATCAACTTGGGATTCCGATACCAGTATCAGCTCAGTCTTCAGGAGAGTGCTGTCAGCCAACATGACATCCGCTCAACCTCAAGAAGATGAAGGCGAAGATCAAGCGCCGGAATTCTTCGAGGTAGAACCCTGGGCGCAACGCTTAGGAGAACAATGGGAGTCTCATTTTGAGCTACGCGAACCCCCTACCGAAGACGAAGTCGAGCAGATCGACCTTGGGGATGGATCTTCTTCCAAACCCATCTTTATCAGCAAAAGCCTAAAAGGAGAAGACCGGGAGTCTTTAATCCAACTGGCTAAAGAATATATTGATGTCTTCGCCTGGAGCTACGAAAAAATGCCAGCACTTGATCTCCAGATCGCAATGTATAGGCTTAACATCTTACCTGATGCCAAGTCTATCAAACAACAACAACGACGTTTTCGTCCGGACATCATGAACGCCATCGATCAGGAGGTGGACAAACTCTTGACCAGAGGCTTCATCCGTGAAGAACAACACCCAGATTGGGTGGGCAACGTTGTCCCTGTCACTAAGAAGAATGGAAAGATTCGAGTCTGCATCGACTTCAGGGATCTCAACTCCGCCTGCCCGAAGGACGAATTCTCGCTTCCCATCATCGACGTGATAATCGACAACACACGTAGCTTCGAACGTATGTCTTTCATGGACGGGTATTCGGACTACAACCAGATCAAGATGTTCCCCGATGACGTAAAACATACGTCATTCAGGACTCCAAAGGGCATTTTCTGCTACACAGTGATGCCCTTCGGCTTGAAGAACGCTGGTGCCACATACCAACGAGTTATGAGCACCATTTTCTGTCAGCATCTTCGCAAGACAGTCGAATGCTATGTTGATGACATCGCAGTCAAGAGCCGTCTCAAAGGAGATCACCTACAAGACCTGAAGACAGTCTTCGATCTCATGCGGGCGCATCAACTCAAGATGAACTCCGCTAAATCCTTCTTAGGGGTTTCTAGCGGAAAGTTCTTGGGCTTCATTATCATGGCGAAAGGCATTCATGTCGATCCCGCGAAGACCAAAGCCATCCTCGACATGGGCCCTCCGAAGAACCTCCGAGAACTTCGAGGCCTGCAGGGGCGTCTGGCATACATCCGGAGGTTCATAGCAAACCTTTTCGAAAAATGTCGACCCTTCACTCAGCTTATAAAGAAGGGAGTCTCTTACGTCTGGACAGAGGAATGCCAAAAAGCTTTCGACGACAACAAAGCTTACCTGACGATTCTGTCAGTCCTAGTGGCACCCGTCACCGACAAACCATTCCTCCTCTACGTCCGTGCCATGGATCATTCCCTCGGTGCTTTGCTGGCTCAGAACAGCGATACAGGCTATGAGCAAGCCATCTACTACCTCAGTCGAACACTCATCGGGGACGAACACCGGCACAACCCCGTTGAAAAGGGGTGCTTGGCGTTGGTGTTTGCCATTCAGAAGGCTCGCTATTATGTCTCGGGCCAGACGATTCATGTCATCTCTCGAGTCAATCCACTCAGGGTTCTCATGACGAAGCCAGGATCCTTGAACTCCCGGCTAGCTACATGGGCGATCCTGCTAACGCCATACGACATGGTGTTCATTCCGTAAAAAGCCGTCAAGGGTCAAGCTCTGGCCGACTTTTTAGCTTCATACCCCATCCCGGAATCCTCCAGACTCTTTGAAAACATCCTGGATGAGGTCCAAGAATCTAACGTCACCGAAGAAAGCTCCGTCTGGCAGATGTTTTTCGATGGCGCTTCAAGAGCAGGCCCCAAAGGCCAAATCATCGCAGGAGTGGAGGTAGTTTTGGTCTCTCCTGATCAGCTGGTCATCCAGCACGCCTACTCCCTTTCGAAATCGTGCTCCAACAATATTGTCGAGTACAACGCTCTCATCATGGGACTCCAGCTGGCACGACAGCTGGGGGTAGACCATCTGGAAGCCTACGGCGACTCAAAACTCGTCGTAAACCAGATCAGAGGACAATACGAGGTTCGCCATAAAGACCTGATCCCTTACCATGAAGTCGCATCGAACATCATTTCAATCTTCGCCGAGTTCTTCATCGAACATGTTCCTCGTTTACAAAATCTGGAGGCTGATGCCCTGGCTGGCCTCGCAGCCTCGTTAGCAGCACCCCTCGGGACTCAACACTACGTCACGGTAGTTGGTCGAGACTTGGTCTGTCCTAAAAACAACTTGTGCTCACAAGTGACCCATGCCATGTCAACAAGTGCTGGTGTTAATGTCCGAGACTGGAGATTTCCGTTCATCGACTTCGCTGTTTACGGAATTCTTCCAGAAGACCCGAAAGAAGCTGTCTCAGTCAGGAGGCGCTCCCTTCGATTCTACTACGATACAGCTACTAAAATGCTGTACCGACGCTCCTACGATGGACTTCTCCGACGATGTCTGTCCAACGAAGAAGCAGCCGAAGCTCTTCGAGAAGCTCACGATGGGACCTGCGGAGCCCATCAACCTGGCCCTAAGTTGTAGGACCGACTGCAACGTATGGGCTACTACTGGCCAACCATGGCCGCTGACGCTGTTGACTATGCTAAGAAGTGCCATGCGTGCCAGCTTCACGCAGATTTCATCCATATACTGTCAGAACCACTACATCCTACAATCGCTTCTTGGCCCTTCGAAGCTTGGGGCATCGACATTGTAGGACCGATCACCCCTCCTTCATCGAGAGGATACCGCTTCATCCTAGCCATCACCGACTACTTCTCCAAATGGGCAGAAGCAGTCCCACTGGCAGAAGTGAAGAGCTCTAGGGTGATCAGCTTCATCAAGCACCATGTCATCTACCGTTTCGGGGTACCCCGGAGAATTATCTACGATAACGGTCCTCAGTTTATCAGCCTTGTTTTCAACAGATTCTGTGACAAGAATCGCATTCAAAACGTGGCCTCAACCGCCTACAATCCGACAGCAAATGGATTGGCCGAGGCGTTCAACAAGACTATCGTCAGGCTACTCAAAAAGGTCGTGTCATCCAACAAATACGACTGGGACAAAAAGCTCGGCGAATGCCTTTGGGCCTACCGCACAACGGTACGGACCCCGACGGGCAACACACCATTCTTCCTGGTCTACGAGAGCAAAATGGTACTACCTCTCGAGATCCAGATACCCTCACTCTGCGTAGCAATCACAAACCAACTCACAGAAGAGGACAATCAACATCGTCGTCTGCGAGAACTGGAGGTACTTGACGAAAAGCGTCTCCTAGCTCAACAACGTATTGAACTCTACCTAGCCCGTATATCACAGGCTTTCAACAAGAAGGTCAAGCAAAGGACTTTTCAAGTAGGCGACCCAGTTCTGGCAGTCAGGAGGCCGATGGTGTTGACTCACAAGACACCAGAAAAGTTCGAGCCCAAGTGGGAAGGACCTTTCATCATAGAGACGGTATACTCAAACGGTGCTTACCGTCTCGCTAAACCCAACGGGGACTTGTTCATGATGCCCATCAACGGCAAGTTCCTAAAGAAGTACTACTCTTAACATCTTTCAGACATGTACTTCCACAAAATCAGACGCTTCCGGAACCCAGCTGTTCCGTAGCATCCTCCAGTAGAAGGACAACCACGTCCACATCACCTCTGAGTTGTCCCCCTACGCCCTACAAAACGGAATCTTACACTCCGTGAGACTATGCTACCTATCATGTTTACCACGTCCACATTACCTCTGAGTAAACATCCCGTACAGACAACCCCTCCGTTGTCGTACATTGATTGCAGAACTTCCACGTCCATATTACCTCTGAGTAGTTCCGCATATCCCCCAGAATCGTTCCTACCACGTCCATAACACCTCTGAGTAGGAAGATTCCATTATTTGAATCTCATATTTGCCACGTCCACATCACCTCTGAGCAAACATGTTGGTTCTCTCAAACTTATTATCTGTACCTAGAAACCAAGGTACGCAAAAGATAATAGGTCCACACAAATTATCAAGTTCATGACAGCAAAAATGAACACATCACAAAAATCTTTGTATTTCTTTGTTCTAAAAAAAGAGAGTAAAGGATTACACCCTCCCCAGCAAGAGTTGCAAATACACAAAAAGAAGAGACTACAACCCCTAAACATCTCTGGGGTTAGCCGAAAGCTCTTCAATCCGGCGCCTCAAGTCTGTCGCTCGAGTCTCCACAGTCGCCAGGACCCGACGTTCAGCTTCTTGACGTATCGCCTCTATGGCCTCTGGAGAAGTGCCATCCTAATGCTTCTCATCCAGTTGCAGCCGCTGCTGAGCCAGAGTAAGAGTCCGGTGGGTGAAAGCTGCTTCCTTCTTCTTGAATGCTACATGTTCGGCCTGGGCACTCTCAGCATCCAATAGGAGTCGGGCCCGCTGATCCTCAAGGTGGCAAATTTGGGCATCAACCTCTGCGATACTAGCGTCCAACGCAGTTCGTAACTCCACCTTCTCCTGCGTAGACTGAAACAACCGCTCTACTGCAGCTTCAGTCTCAGCCACTTCGCGCTCCCAGACACCCACGGTGGCCTGATAAGAGTACTCAATTTCAGCAATCAGCTTCTCCTTTTCCGCGTCGATCAGAACGAAAAGATCATTCCGCTGGATACGCTAAAACTCGGAAAGCAGCTGATCCAACTCAGTCACCGAGGCCTCCAGAATCTCGGCCATGTGATCATGGCCCTGGTGGAGACGTATCAGGTTGATGTGTGGAAGTGCCACAGATTTTGCCATCGCAAAACTCCTATTGGTGTTCATCACTGTCGACACACCCTTCTGCAGCATCTTGTACACTGCCTCAACGATAAATTTTACGTACTTATCCGCATTTGCCAACACCTGTGGTGTCATGGCAGGAGTTGGAGGAGTTACCCTGGATGGCGGACCTGAAGAAGACCCGCCGATCTCAATCTGCGAGGTTTGAGCATCGATCTCAGTATCTCTCATGTACCAGAAACTTGAATTCCGCTTCCAGCACCAGATGCCAAGAGTACAGAAGGAGTTGGGTGGGGTGTCGATATCGTCCCCCAAGTCGAAGAAGTAATAGAGGGCCCTTGCATCAGCAAACCCTTGCCCTTTCCCGGCTCAAAAGGACTATCAGTATCCGGAGCTGCCTCCTCTGTAGGACCGTTGAGCACCTCTAGAGCGGGGGTGAATAGAGTGCGTGTGTGTAGCGGAATATAATCACCAATTAAAAAATTTAAACAATGGCAGATATGTAAGAGACAGTAAAAAGAGATAGAGAATTCAAACTCAGTAACACAGCGATATATACTGGTATCCCTCTGAGAGGACTAATCCAGTCTCGAGTACTCTTGCTCGATGTTAATCTACTATGGCACAAGCTTTAACTGAGAGCTTGCAGTCTCTTACAACACCGTGCTTGGTGACGAGCGCACGACCAGCTCCAGACACACACCGTGCTTGGTGACGAGCGCACGACCAGCTCCACAACAAGAAAAGTTGTTGAAACTTGGAACGACCTCTTTACAACTCTTGAGTAACCAAAAGACTCTAAATCAACTCTGATAGTACTGGCTTTTGGCTAAGAGATGTATAGGTGAGATTTGAAAATCTTGGATCGTTTGAAAACACTTGAGTAATAGAGAAGAGAGAATGAAGAATGAATTGATGATTTGAAATGAAAAAGTTCTTCTCTATTTATAGGTGTTTTCTCCAACCGAACTCGGGCAGAACTCGGACAGAGTTCGGATGCAAATATCTCGCAAAGAGACGTTGCTCGCATATTTGGAGGCAACAGAAATTTGAATGACTTTTGACCGAACTCGGTCAGAGTTCGGACCGAACTCGGGCCGAACTCGGTTGCGAGTTCTGTCAGGAGATATTTAAAAATCTTTTGCAAAAACAGTTTTCAAATTTATTTTTGGTTATTTGTAAAAACATTTTGAAAGACTATTTTCGAAATATGTTTTTGAAATATTTGTAAACGAAAATAAGAATGGTGAATAGGTAGGCTTTTGAAATATGGACAGTTTTAACCCTAAGCCAGTATTACCACAATTGATTTTACAGAATAAATCCTAGACTCAATAAAATATAAAATACAGAATAAAATGAGAAATGAGTCTTCAGTAGGTTTGATGATGTTGACGCTTTGATTGATGCGATACATCGTCCGTTGAATATGATTTCATGAATCCTGAAATGATTAGCAGTATTTTATATATTTTGTGTATTGACTAAAGTGTATGTTGATTATCGAAATCGGGTGTGACCATGGAATGGGCCAACAATCTCTCCCATTTTGATAATTGACAAACTTGAGTCTATACCAAAATATATTTATATCAAATAGAACAAAATACAAAGTACCTAAAAAAATATTTTGATTTTGTTTTTGGATTGTTGTATATGCGCGCTTTTTGGTATACTCTTTTTCTCCCCCTTTGTCAAGTAGTAAAATGAATAGGCTCCCCCGTAAATCGTGAAGCCAACAATAGACAAACACAAGACAAAGTGAAGCAAAAAGAAATAATCACAGCATAGACATATATGGAACAACTAATATAGAATAAACCAACTCATAATAAACTGAAATAACATAGAAGTTTCCACTAGAAATCCAAAGAGTACAACTGAAAATGTCTAACTAAACAGTTTAGATAAAAGAAAAACTACTACATCAACTGCATCAACTAATCAAATAAATATCCACTAGTCCAAGGCTGAATCCACGTCACATCGTAGGGTCGTCCGCACCGGGAGGATCATGAGGAAAGTAAGCTGCAGTCGGGTCAAAGAACTGAAAGGTAACCTCATCAGTGAAACGAGGACCCGGAAAAGCAGGGTGAGGAAGGATGGTGACCGGATGGACTGGATCCTGAGCCAGGCTATAGTGGAGGTCAGCAATACTATTTCTCAGCACCTGGGCCTGAGAAATGTGCCGGAACTCTGAGTCCTGATGACGTTGCGTAGAGACCGCAACAAAATCATCGAAGCGCTGGTAGAAAGTCGGGTCGAATCCTGGGACAGGTGCCGGAGCGGGAGGAGCATCAGCTGGAGGGACCTCAGCATCAGCAGCTGGAGCAGGAGCAGCTCCAGGTGCTCCAGGAGGTGCAGAAAATTGATGAGAACGAGTCAGCTCAACAGGAGGAGAAGAGATGGCACATGTCTCAAGATCAATCTCGAAACGCCGAAATATGGAAGCAAGGTGCATAGGATATACTAGATTCCTACCTGCATTTTTGCAGTTAAGCATCCAAGACATCATAGTTTTGGGAACGGAGAATGGAATGCCAAAGTGGATGTGATAAAGAGCAGAAAGTTCTAAAAAGGTAACTTCATCAGTAGAGCCTTTCTTCGGAAGAAGAGCAGAAAATATCATACGATGAAGCTCATAGAATGTTTGGTTCAGATGTTTGGCAAAGATTCTCCGGGGAGGAGGTTTAGGATGACAAATTAATTCCCTAAAAGAAGCCAAAGTGACATCAGCAGGGAATTGAATGTGGTAGATGTCAATTAATGCATCACCAAGATCAGGAATGTGAAAGAATTCACCGATGTCGGTGGCGCTAAATTCTAATTCTTGTCCAGCAATGCAAGAATAGAAATTGCCGTTTGGTTTTACCTGCAGATTGCAGTAAAACATACGGACTGCATTGTCATAAGTTCTCTCTTGGACCTCGAAGAAATCGCGGTATCCAAGTTGGTCAAAAATTTGAGCATATTCAAAGAAAGTGGTAAAATTGACGAAAGCTCCAGAGCAAATACGACGACTAGAGAAAGAATCGAACCAGAGATCCGAGAAGTCTTTGTCGGAAAACAAAGTAGCATCGTACTCTTCGGGATCTCTAGGCCGTACTGGACTAAAGAGACTGGCAGGGGTGTAGTCAGAGGAAGAGGAAGCACCTTGAGAAGAGGTTCCTCTTTGACGCTTGGGGGCCATTAGGAGATGGAAAGAAAACACATTTTTGAAGAAAAGGTAGAAGGAGGAAGATGACCGCCCACTGGAACTCGTCGAACCCTTGCTAAGATGGAGGAGGAGAGGTTTCTAGGAGGAGAAGGAGGCTTTCCACGTTTTGGTGTGAAGAAAAAGTGGAAGGAAAGTTGGATTATATAGGCACTAGGGCCGGCTGTTCGGGCCGAGTTCGGCCACTTGCATTCCCGAGATAAACAGTGCAGGCTGGTAAGTTTAAAAGTTAAATTTAATAACTTTGACTAATTTATTAAATAACGATTATTATTTCTGAGTTAACTGTAGGGGTTGTCCCAGCTAACGGAGGTTCACCGGAGAACTCTTAAATACCGCTTCGCTTCGACCGTAGCCGTGGTGACAGACATACCCTTTTTAAGTTTGTACCCAAAAATAATTTTCGTTAAAATAAAATATCGAGTCATAAATTCAATTTTAATTACCATATGCACTATGAGTCCGAGAATTCAAGAATGCCGAGCTCACGCCTCAAAATGTTAAAACGGTCTTCAGCCAATGGTTTAGTGAATATATCTGCTAGTTGATGAACAGTGTCAATAAATTCTAGGCAAATATTCCCGTGTTGTTGATGATCACGAAGAAAATGATGTCTAATTTCTATGTGTTTTGTGCGTGAATGATAAACAGGGTTCTTAGTCAGATTTATTGCACTAGTGTTGTCACAATAAATAGGAACATTTGTATAGTGCAGATTGTAGTCCTCTAGGGTTTGCTTCATCCACAAAATCTGAGCACAACAACGTCCTGCGGCGATATACTCAGCCTCAGTTGTTGATAATGCTACTGAATTTTGTTTCTTGCTAAACCATGAGACTAAGGCCTTTCCTAAGAAATGACATGTGCCACTGGTACTTTTACGGTCCACTTTGCATCCAGCAAAATCCGCATCCGAGTAACCTATAAGGTCAAAGGATTTGGTTTTGGGATACCATAAGCCAACTGTAGAAGTTCCTTTAAGGTATCGGAAGATAAGCTTAACGGCACTAAGATGTGATTCCTTAGGGTTTGCCTGATAACGTGCACATATGCAAACGCTAAACATAATATCAGGACGACTAGCAGTTAAATATAATAAACTACCAATCATACCTCGATACTTACGCTGATCGATAGGTTTGCCACTTTCATCAGCATCAAGCTTTGTAGATGTAGCCATAGGCGTCCCGATTGGCTTTACATTCTCGAAGTCGTACTTTTTCAGTATGTCCTTCGTGTACTTAGCTTGGTTGATGAATGTTCCAGTCGAGTGTTGTTTGATTTGCAGTCCTAGGAAGAAGTTCAGTTCTCCCATCATACTCATCTCAAATTCACTCTGCATACACTTGGCAAAATCTTGACAAAGTTTTTCATTAGTAGAGCCAAATATAATGTCATCCACATAGATTTGCACTAGAAGTATATCATTGGATTTTATAAATAAAGTAGTATCAATCTTTCCTTTCGAAAATCCATTATCAAGTAAGAAGGCACTTAGGCGTTCATACCAAGCACGAGGTGCTTGTTTGAGTCCATAAAGTGCTTTCTTAAGCTTGAAGACGTGATCAGGTTTTTGAAAATCTTCAAAACCAGGGGGTTGTTTCACAAAAACCTCTTCTTTCAAAAATCCATTTAAAAATGCGCTTTTCACGTCCATTTGAAAAAGTTTAAAATCGTTAAAACATACAAATACGCAAAACATGCGAATGGCTTCTAGTCTAGCAACAGGAGCATAGGTCTCATCATAATCAATTCCTTCTTCTTGATTATAACCTTGTGCAACTAGACGTGCTTTGTTGCGTAGAACTTGTCCATCTTCACTGAGTTTATTTCGGAACACCCATTTTGTACCAATTATCGATTGACCAATTGGTTTAGGAACAAGTTCCCAAACTTGGTTTCTCTCAAATTGATTAAGTTTCTCTTGCATGGCAGAAATCCAAAACTCATCAGAAAAAGCTTCATCAACATTCTTAGGTTCTATTTATGAAATAAATGCTACATTTGTTGCTAATTCAGAATCTTTAAGAGATGAACGTGTACTTACACCTTTGGATACATCACCTATAATGAGAGTTTCTGGATGATCTGGCTTGAATCTCAATGATTCAAATCTTTGGGCCATACCCTTCACAAGGCTTTTCTCAGTTCCTGCATCTTCGGAACTTTTATCAGTCCTTGCCTCTTGGGTCAGATCTTTCTCAGAATTCTTCTTAGTCTTTTTAGGTGCATCTTCATCATCACTGTCGCTAGATCTGTGACTATTCAACTCATCAAAAGTAACATTAATACTTTCTTCAACAATCATAGATCTTTTATTAAAAATTCTATATCCCTTACTCTTAGCAGCATATCCGAGAAATATCCCGTCATCTGCTTTGGAGTCAAACTTTCCCAAGTTATCCTTGGTGTTCAGGATAAAACAGCGACAACCAAAAACTTTAAAATAAGAAATGTTTGGAATTCTTCCAAACCAAAGCTCATATGGTGTTTTCTTCGAGATTGGTCGAATTAACACCCTGTTTAAAACATGACAGGCTGTACTAACAGCTTCTGCCCAAAAGTATTTAGGAAGATTATACTGATTCAGCATGACTCTAGCCATTTCGCTTAGAGTACGGTTCTTCCGCTCCACAATACCATTCTGTTGGGGAGTTCTAGGACAAGAAAATTCGTGGTAATATCCACTATCATCACAAAACTTTTTGAAGTCAGAATTTTTGAATTCGCCACCATGATCACTTCGAATACGAGTAATCATGAAGCCTTTTTCGTTTTGTACCTTTTTACAAAATATCTGAAATTCAAAAATAGCATCACTTTTGTTTGATAAAAAGTAAACCCAAGTAAATCGAGAGAAATCATCAACAATAACAAAAGCATAGAGCTTACCGCCAAGACTAGCGACTCTACTAGGACCAAATAAATCCATATGAATCAACTGCAAAGGTCTAGAAGTACTTACAGCGTTGATGGATTAAAAGTAGACCTATGTGCTTTGTTCTTTTCACAGTCTGCACATACCAGATCTCTCTTGAATGGAATTTCAGGGAGTCCTTTTACCAATTTCTTTGTATTCAGACGTGAGATAGTATCCATGTTTGCATATCCTAGTCTCATGTGCCATAGCCAGCTTTCATCTTGATTGGCTACTAGGCACCTTCCTGCATTATTAGTATTCTCCAAAAAAAAACATAAATGTTGTCTTCTCTAATCCCTTTATATACGGGATCACCAGATGACATATCATATATGATACATTTATCTTTCACAAAATTGATACCATAACCATTATCTGCCAAATGGCTTATGCTTAATAGGTTATGTTTCAATTCAGTTACTAGACAAACATCCTTTATTATTGGATAAGGAGAAATACCTACAGTACCATTACCTATTATATCACCTCTCAAGTTGTTTCCGAAGGAGACGTATCCTTCTTTCTTCATCGATAGCGTAGCGAATAAGGATGCATCACCAGTCATGTGTCGCGAACATCCGCTATCGAGAATCCATTTGCTTTTAGCATGAGAGGGTTGAGGATCCACCTACAAGACAAGTAGATGAATCCTTTGGTACCCATTTTCTGAAGGGTCCACACAGATTAGCTTTAGGTCTCCAGACTAAAGTATAGTTGTTAACAAGCTTTCTTGCAAGACAATATTGTGATATGTGTCCGTGCGTACCACAATATGTGCAAGTCAGTTTAGTAGTAGAAACTGTATTTGCAAGCTTGTTTTGTTTGGAGAACCTGTAAGTGAAAGCATGATGGTGTTCGTATTTCTTCTGTTTAGTCCTTCTAGGTGTATGCTTGGCATTAGGACTATTCTTAGGCTGTATCACAGGTATTGCCTGTTTGCCTAACTTGATTTCTAACTTTTTAGAAATCGCAATAGACTCTTCGTATCTAGCAGTCATATCAAGGAGTCTTTATTCAGTTACTAGGTGCATCTTCTTCTCTATGTCATAAAGCTTTTGAACTTTAACATAGTCCCTTTCTTTCTTTTCAATATTGAGGATAGCCTCATGATAGTCTGCTTTAAGTTTGGCTATCTCTTCCGTGTTACCGGTAGTAGATGTCTCTTTAATATCTTCAATTAGATTAGACAGTCTAGCTATCTCGGTTGTGTGTGCCTTAATCTCTTTTCGAGATTACTTATACTTGTCGAGCACAGTTTTGTGATCTTCAAGTAGTTCGCTAAAGGCGTTTTCTAGTTCATCGAAAGTAAAATCATCAAACAAAGGATTAGATGATACCTTTTCAAAAGCCATAAGACAAACATTTGTATTGCTGCAGGGTCTGTCTTCTTCTTCTGAATCACTGGCATCGCTTTCATGCCAGATGCTTGTGTTCGCATACTTTCGACCAGATGTAGCTTTTCTGCTTGATCTTGATCTATCGTATGGACTGCTTTTCTTGGTGGTTGGACAGTCCTTCTTCATATGTCCTGATTTCTTGCATCCAAAGCATATAGTTTCATCTTCGTTGCTTTTTTGGACGTCTTTCTTCTTTCTGCTTGTGAACTTTAGATATTTCTTGAAGTTCCTCACAAGTAGGGCTCTTTCATTACCACTTGACGATTCTTCATCGGAATCGTTGTATATTGATTTTCTTGCTTGGGCTTTGAAGGCAATAGTTTTCTCCTTTGGTGTTGCTTCTTCAAAATCTTGCAAGTCGAGTTCATGGGTCATGAGTTTGCCCATCAGTGTCTCCAGAGTCATCATGGTGAGATCGTTTCCTTCAATGATTGCTGTGGCTTTTGGATTCCAGTTCTTTGTTAGAGCCCGCAGCACTTTTCTGATCTTCTCGTGATTGCTGTAATCCTTGCCAAGAGATTGTAAAGGATTAGTTATATCAAAGAAACGAGTAAACATCTGTGTAATTGACTCACCAGGTTTTATTTTAAAAGATTCATACTCCTGTGTCAGTCTACTAATTTTGGATTCCTTTACTCGGAAAGTCCCTTCATGGGTTACCTCAAGGAGTTTCCAAATTTCGTGAGACGTCTTACAGGTTGAAACTCTGTTGAACTCGGTTTTGTCAATTGCACAGAATAGTGCATTGATGGCTCGAGCATCAAGACTAGCCTTTGCTTTTTCAGCATCGGTGTACTTGTCATGAGGCTTTTTCATAAGAATGCCTTCAACCACTGTGGGTGCTGGCTTCTTATATCCATCAATGACTATTGACCATAGATCAAAGTCAAGAGACTTTAGAAAGAAAGTCATCCGTATTTTCCAATATGTGTAATTTGTTCCATCAAATAGGGGAGGTCTATTTGTGGATTGCCTTTCACCGTTGAATATAGATTTCACGGCTGCCATATATACTCTCTAAGGTATGTTATATAAGAATATAACCTGCTTTGATACCAATTGTAGGACCGTTGAGCACCTCTAGAGGGGGGGTGAATAGAGTGCGTGTGTGCAGCGGAATATAATCACCAATTAAAAAATTTAATCAATGGCAGATATGTAAGAGACAGTAAAAAGAGATAGAGAATTCAAACTCAGTAACACAGCGATATATGCTGGTATCCCTCTGAGAGGACTAATCCAGTCTCGAGTACTCTTGCTCGATGTTAATCCACTATGGCACAAGCTTTAACTGAGAGCTTGCAGTCTCTTACAATACCGTGCTTGGTGACGAGCGCACGACCAGCTCCAGACACACACCGTGCTTGGTGACGAGCGCACGACCAGCTCCACAACAAGAAAAGTTGTTGAAACTTGGAACGACCTCTTTACAACTCTTGAGTAACCAAAAGACTCTAAATCAACTCTGATAGTACTGGCTTTTGGCTAAGAGATGTATAGGTGAGATTTAAAAATCTTGGATCGTTTGAAAACACTTGAGTAATAGAGAAGAGAGAATGAAGAATGAATTGATGATTTGAAATGAAAAAGTTCTTCTCTATTTATAGGTGTTTTCTCCAACCGAACTCGGGCAGAACTCGGACAGAGTTCGGATGCAAATATCTCGCAAAGAGACGTTGCTCGCATATTTGGAGGCAACAGAAATTTGAATGACTTTTGACCAAACTCGGTCAGAGTTCGGACCGAACTCGGGCCGAACTCGGTTGCGAGTTCTGTCAGGAGATATTTAAAAATCTTTTGCAAAAACAGTTTTCAAATTTGTTTTTGGTTATTTGTAAAAACATTTTGAAAGACTATTTTCGAAATATGTTTTTGAAATATTTGTAAACGAAAATACGAATGGTAAATAGGTAGGCTTTTGGAATATGGACAGTTTTAACCCTAAGCCAGTATTACCACAATTGATTTTACAGAATAAATCCTAGACTCAATAAAATATAAAATACAGAATAAAATGAGAAATGAGTCTTCAGTAGGTTTGATAATGTTGACGCTTTGATTGATGCGATACATCGTCCGTTGAATATGATTTCATGAATCCTAAAATGATTAGCAGTATTTTTTATATTTTGTGTATTGACTAAAGTGTATGTTGATTATCGAAATCGGGTGTGACCATGGAATGGGCCAACATCCTCCACCACCGAGGCGCGATCTATAACCAGCACGGAGCCGTCCTCTGGCAAGCTAACCGGATCAACTCCTGTTTCCTGGCGGGGCGCAACTTCTGGGGTCGGGCTCGGCAGACGAGTCTCCCCCTCATCGTCGAATCCCTCCACGGGGGCCAAATCTGTCGCCACCTCCCGGTCGGGCTCGGCAGACGAGTCCAACCGGCTCATTTCAGAGGTCATCTCCGCGGCTTTCAGCCCTTGCGGAGTCATAAACCGGATCTTCGAGGAATCCGTCAAATCCTGCTTGAAGACGTAATCCCTCCAAGCAGTCACATGAGGTTGAGACTTGCCTTTCTCCCTCCGTTGCATCAGATAATGATGGCTCGCTACCTCTTTAAAAATAGCCATCATC
Organism: Iris pallida; assembly: GCA_029216955.1. NCBI lineage: Eukaryota > Viridiplantae > Streptophyta > Magnoliopsida > Asparagales > Iridaceae > Iris > Iris pallida. The sequence goes on from JANAVB010002395.1 coordinate 23,754,117, forward strand.
TCCGGGTCCTTCTTTTCCAAGACAAGGATCTCTTCGTTTGACGGAAAATATTCCTCGTACGGTTCAGAGCCCCAGGGAAGCCTGGATACCTCGTACATTTCACGGAGAGCCAATCCCATCTCTTCCACTGGAGTAAAAAAAAGTGCCAGTCTGGGTATTGAACATTTCCAAGAGAGCAAGGAACATATGCTTATTGAGATCCACGCCAGCCTGTGTGGCACGGATAGCGGCCGTCAGCCCAATCTCTTTAAGCTCAGCCTTGAACTTCGACAACACCCAAACGGTCAAGTCGTCCCACTTCGGCATGTGGTGACACCAACCTTCAACCCTAAAGCTACCTTTCGGATACATGACCCTCGATGTTAGCATCCGATTTGCAAAGGTCGAAGCACTGAAGACAAAGGTGTCATTAGGAACCTCACTAAAAAGGCTCCCAGGACGCAAAGTTCTGCAACTAAACGAGGGTCCGGCTCGCGAAGCGGCCAATGTATCCCTTTGATTTGAAGTAGCATCAATCGAAAGAGTACCTCTCAGTACCCCTCCTTGAGAAGGAGTAAGTTCCCAGGGCATCCTTCTCTTGGAAGCTAAACGGTAGAAGGCCGTCAGCGGCAACTGGCGTTCAAGTTATCGCATATATAGAACCATGCCCTTCGCAGAGAAGAACCAGTCTTCTTTGATCTTCAGTATCTTCGCCTCAGTGGAGATCAAGAGGTCACCGAACAAAAAGACAGGTTTTAAGAAGGTCACATCCTCGGATTCAACAGATTTCAGTTTACCGTTCTCTATCATACTCTGAAGGAAAATCGGCAACTGATTCTGGATCTGCAGCATTCTCTCAGGAGGTTGATTCTGTAGGATAGCATCCTTCACAGGATTGATAACCTCTTCGTCAAAATCAACTCCCATTTGACAAAGAGAAGCATCCAGAAGGACTTCATTCAGCAAAGGGATTGTCATCAACACTGATACAATAAAAACAAAAGTCAGGCAAAAAAATCTAAGAAGACAAAGTGTGTCAAGCAGCCTGGCGCATCATCAGGGTGCAAACCCATGCGCATCAGCAGTATGGCTTAGGCGCATCAACAGGGTATAAACCCATGCGCATCAGCTGTGAAGCTTCGGCGCATCATCAGGGTGCAAACCCATGCGCGTCAGCAGTGAAGCTTCGGCGCATCATCAGGGTGTAAACCTATACGCGTTAGCAGTTAAACCTCGGTACAAAATAAGGGCCTAAACCCATACACGTCGGTGGGATAAAACCTCAGCGCATCATCAGGACAGAAGTCCATGTGCGTCGACAGCAGAGAGTTAGGGCACACTATGAAAAAAACAACACCCACCCGTCACCGCAGGCCGAACGTCGGCCGGAGTCACAATGGTGACAGGAGCGTCTTCCTCGGCGAACTCCGCAGGCTCCTTTCCCTTGCCAGCACCGCCACGAGGTGTCTTGGGAGCCATTTCTTGAAAGGAGAAAGTTAGGATTTTTTCGAAGAAGAACTCTAAAAGACAAAAGCAAAGAGAGGAATCAGGCTTGAACTCTCTCTCTCTTCTCCTCACGCCTATTTATAGGCTCAGTCACACGCGTGAACCGATAAAGTGTGACCTCAGCCGCCGCTTCGGGTTCTGTGAAGAGATAACTGCAGATAAATCCAAAAAGATCATCATTAATCTTCTTGGTTATCGAGGCGTTATCATTTGTATTAACTGAGAGGAGCATATGCCCCATCACTGATGCGCGGAGTACCCATGTGCCCGAACAGTCATGCACCCCAACCACCATGTTTCTTATTCAAAGTATTCTAAAACTTGACAGAAAAGTTTTGAAAACTTTGAAGGGGGTCTTGTAGAAGCATGGAATTTCACGATCAGAAATCCTATGCGCCAAACACTACATGCTCCAGGGAGTTCAGACAACGACACAGCAAAACAAGACTATAGACATTAAAGAAAGATTTTTATTTCATATAAAAGTCTATTACATGTCTTAAAAAGGGCTGTACAAAGGAGAACTTCTACAAAAAGAAAGGACCCTAAGTCTACAGCCGGGCACAGCAGCCACCATGCGCTCCCAACCGGGCACAGCAGCCACCATGCGCTCCCAACCAGGCGTAGCAGCCACCATGCGCTCTCAACCAGGCGCAGTAGCCATCATGCGCTCTCAGCCAGGCGCATCCCACCATGTGCATCCTCGGTTATGTGTATCCCTTCAGCAGCTCAGTTATGTGCATCCTCAGTTATGTGCATCCCTTCAACAGCTCAGTTATGTGCCACTCTTCCAGCCAGGCTCACCGCCGTCTAAATGCTCTGACTAATGAAGCATTTATTGAGCAGAACGAGGGTGGCAATCAACCCTCTAGCTGGAGGAAGAGCTCTCCAAACCGAGGAAGAGAAGAGTACCGTAAGCCAACATGTGGCCAGGGGAGGCTTCGAAAGAGCCTCCAAAGGCGAAGGAAGACCGCAATCGAAACTGCGGCTAAAGGAGCAGCTTTCAACACAACCAGAATGGGCAACACCGACTTTGAAGGAAGAAAGTACCCCCAAAGCTGCAGCACCGTAATTCTGATCTGCGGCTCTTCCCATATAACGGAGACGAGGCTTGTGCATTCCGATCTTTTGATGCAACAGGCACCTTCTGCCTGCCTCAGAAGCCCTCGACTCCGACTTTTGGATGTAACAGTCACCTTCAAGTACATCAATGAAGACAATGCATCGCATCTTCACCCTCGAGAGCATCTCATCAACAGAATGTGCTCGAGTAAACAAATTCACTTTGGGAGGACGTGAGAGAACGAGAAGCAAACTCTCTCCATGCCACTACTTATAGGCCGGGCAAATCAAACCCATGCGCCAAGTGGATGGCTCTCCGAAACCCGTGCAATGAATTTTCATTAAATGGATGAACCTGACGCTTCGAATTCAGCCAAGTCAAAAACAGCTATTTAAAGCACTCGAAGAACGTTACAGTCGCACCAAAAGATGTGTCAAGCGGAGCGGATGCGTCGGCCAGACCGTGCATCACACAGACGCGCCCCTCAACACCAAGCGCTTCACAAGCATGCGCCCCCATGCGGACCCATGTGCCTAGTGGAACGCCGATCGATGCGCCCACTCGACAACCCATCTCCTGTCAAAAAACATTAAATGCTGAAGTCTGACATAGTTGGCAGCACGTCCCTCGAAGACTGCAGTTGACAGCTTTTTTAGAAAATGAAGCATCGCCAACGTCAACATCATCATTACTTTCCTTCGGCAGTTACAAGCCACGTGGCCGCCCAACAACTCGCATGCGCCTCCGCGGCCATACGCCCAAAGCTCTGCATGCGCCTCAAAAGCCATGCGTCTCAGACTTTTCTCTGATCCCTAAAGACAGAAGTAAAGTCACTACTGAAGCTCTGCATGCGCCACAAAAGCCATGCGCCTTAGACTTTTTTCTGATCCCTAAAGACAGAAGTAAAGTCACTACTGAAGCCTCGTATGCGCCTCAAAAGCCATGCGCTCCAAATTGTTCGTGACTCCCAAAGGTTACGAGCTACAGTCTCCTCATGCGCCCAATCCCAGGCGCATCCTACCATATCATTCTCTACCAAATCCAAGATCTTCGAGCCATGGGCCTACGACACGTGTCCTTTGACTCGATTCACCCAAGATCTCAGCAACAGAAACATTCTCCCTTCTGCTACGTGCCAGCCCACAATAGCAGCATGAAGAATTCAACTCCTCAATCAGGACGCATCGTCCATGCGCCTCCATCAGCAATCACCACGTGGCGTCCTTACGTCTAGGCGCATCCTACATATGCGCACATGAGCAGCCAGCCTGCAGACTATAAATAGAGGGATCATTTTCTTCTTCCACAGACACACAGAGACGAACATACATATGCCGACAGAGACGTCGCACAACCAGAGAGGCAGATACAGACACTCAACGTCTTCCACCTCTCAGCAAGCTCCAGCATCCAGAGCAATCCAAACCTTCAGAGAATCGATAACCGTCGTCAGATCGTCAACGGAGTCAACGTACTACCACTCGCTCCATCGGCACTAGGGACCCAGATTAAACAAAAGTGTACGCCTAGGACTACGTCTAAGTCCTACATTGTAACACTGTTCTGTTTGTATTGAAATTTCTATCAAAAGATTTTAATGGCAAACAGACCCTCCCTCAAATCTAGATCTTTTATCGTGACCATCTAATTGGTTGAAACTTAGAAATGATTAGAATCATTCCCTTGACCATACACTTATCTATGAGACTATCTTCTCTCTAGAAACCCGTGTCCCTAACTTATTTTTAACTTGATCTACTAGATTCCTAATTATCTTTATTTGTGCTTTAACTGGATCCATTTTATTTGTGCGTAAATATCACCTTATGAACTCCCACTTTCTATTCTAGACCTATTGGTGTTCCCTATCATGACTTTGATATTTGGAGCACAACAGTAGACTTTTTTTTCCAACAAACTCCATATACAAGACCTAGACGAGCCCACCTTCATGTAGGTATATCACGTGCCACTAAAACACGTCTCCTTGTACTCTATTTTCTTGATATGACTTTGGATCAAAAAGACTAAACTGTAACCTTTACCATGATGTCGACTCATGACCACAGATAGAGATTCAACCAAGACTCAAGACTCTCGACTAAATAAATGATTGTGATCAACTTAATGCCTTAAATGCTTAGCTTGTGCTCTATGTTGATTGCTAACTTGTGCCTTTTATTTTTGTGCCTTATTTTATTTGCTTAGACCATAAATTTTTATTTTTGTATAATAATCCATATTTATTGTAGAAGCATGAAAATTTTAGGCACATCAACTACCCAAGTCAACATGCGCCGAAAATATTATAAAACAGTAAAAGAGTAGCAGCATAAATAGGCTTTTTTATTTCATAAAAGTCTGTTACATGACTAAAAACTCTTTTTACATAGAAGACACTTTTTACGAAGAAGAAATCAAAAAAGCCTAAAGCTACGCTTCATCCAGGCGCATCTCTTCAGCGTCTCAGCTAAGCGCATCTCTTCAGCGTCTCAGCTAGGCGCATCTCTCCAGCATCTTAGCTAGGCGCATCTCTTCGGCGTCTCAGTCAGACGCATCTTCTCGGCGTCTCAGTCAGGCGCATCTCTTCGGCATCTCAGTCAGACGTATCTCTTCAGCATCTCAGTCAGGCGCATCATGAAGTCTCAGCATATGTGCTCTACTTCGACCCGATCAAGTGCTTCGGCTAATGAAGCAGTTATTGAGCATAATAAGGGTGGGCAACCAATCCTATTCTAGCAGGAGGAAGAGCTCTCTAAAGCCCAAAGAACATAGGAGCACCACAATTCCGATCTGGGGCTCTTCCAGCATAACGAAGACGGGACTCAAACGTCCCGAACTTTGGATGCAACAGACATCTTCGACCTGCATCGGGACCCCGCGATCTCGACTTTTGGATGTAACAGTCACCTTCAGGAGTGCGTACGAAGACGACTCGACGCATCTTTACCTTCGAAAGCATCTTGTCAACGGAATGTACTCGAGCGAAGAAGTTCATCTCCATTCGGGAAGACGAGAGAGAACGAGAAACAAACTCTCTCCTTGCTGCTATTTATAAGCCAGGAAAATCAAACCCACGTGCCAAGTGGCAGGCCCTCCGAATCCCGTGCAATAAATTTGCATTCATGGTGATGAACCTATCCCTTCGAATTCAGCCAGGTCAAAATGGCTATTTAAAGTACTCGAAGAACTCAACTGTCGGACCAATGAAGATGCGCGATGCAATAGACGTGCCTATCAGTACCAAGCGCCTCATAAGGATGCGCCCCACGCGTCCCTATGCGCCTAATGGAACACAGATCAATGTGCCCACTCAAAAGCTCATTGCCTGTCAAGAGCATTAAATGCTGAAGTCTGAGACGACAGCAGCCATGCCTCGATGACAGAGCGGCAACAGCTTTTGTAGAAAACGAAGCATCGCTGACATCAGCGTCATCATTACTTTCCTTTATCGGGTACAAGCCACGTGGTTGACCAACCACTCGCATGCACCTCCGCAGCTATGTACCCGAAGATTTGTATGTGCCTCAAAAGCCATGCGCCTCTGACTTACTTCTGATCACAGAAGTCAAGTCGCTGTATGCACCTCCCCAGCCATGTGACCAGAATATGTGCCTCAAAAGCCATGCACCCAGACTGGTTCGTGACTCCTGAAGGTTACGAGCTAAGTCTCCTCATGTGCCGGATCCCAGGCGTAGGTCATCAGATCCTTCTCCACCAAATTCGAGATCTTTGAACCAAGGGCATGCGCTGCGTGTCCTTTGACTCGGTTCAGTCTACGAAGGGGTGCTAACCACCCAAGATCTCAAAAACGAAGAATCCTTCCCGCTGCCATGTGTCAGCCCACGATTGAAGCAAGAAGGACTCATCCTGCAAATCAGGACGCATCATCCATGTACCCTCCACAGCAACCACCACATGGCATTCCCACGCGTAGGCACATCCTACATATGCGCGCATGAGCAGCCCCAACCTGTTGCCTATAAAAAGAGGGATCATTCCTTCTTCCAGGGGGAGACATACACATAACGAGATCATCAGAGTTACAGAGACGCACGTCCACTCACAGAGATCGGAAGAGACACTCAACGTCTTCTTCCTCTCCGTAAGCTCCGGCATCCAGAGCAACCCAGACCTTCAGAGAACCTAAAATCGTCGTCAGATCGTCAACGGAGTCAACGCATTACCACTCGCTCCATCGACACAGGACCCGGATAAAAACAAAAGTGTACTCCTAGGACTACATCTGAGTCCTATATTGTAACACTGTTCTGTTTGTGATTGAAATTTCAATTCAAAGATTTTAATGGCAAACATTTATTATCAAAACCTTTATCATGACCGTTGAACCTAACTATATTCTCCTCCCGATTATTTTTCTTCTCTCTTCAAGGATCTTATTTTTATTACACTGTTATCCATGCAAACCTTATTTCTTATATGTGAAGATGGAAAGATTATCATAACACCCTTCGGTTAAAGAATGAGTTAGAATCGAAAGGCCATAAAGGAGATTAGTATAGATAAATAAAATGAGTGTATAATTTAGAAAAATGAGTAGAAAAGTGGTATTAGATGGAATTATGGGAAGTGACATTTGGGTTATGTTCAAGTGATAATATGCTTAAGATTGACAAAAAGGTTACGATTAATCAAACATATTGGAGAGGAATTTTATGTTTAGTGCTTAAGGAATGTGGTTAGATTATAAATGTGAATGTCCTACTAGGAAGAACTTGATTTGGCCATCGAATGAATGGATTGAGGGTTATTAAATTAAATTTTTGAGGGGATTATAGCTTGAGGAAATATAGACCTATATGAAAATATTGGAGAAGAAGAAATCAAAAATTTTGGACCTATTTCTATCATGGGATATAGGGCTTAAAATTTTGTCTATTATAAAGGTCATATTAAGGTAAGATTGATTCTACTCTTGACTAAAATGGGGAAGAAAATTTTTATGTAAATTTTGCATAGAAAAATTTGCTTGAGGGAAAAAAATATGTGGGAAGAAGAATATTAGAGATTATTTTGGACTTAGCAATTTTAAGATTTTGGGCGTAATTTCATATTGAAGTAACCTTGGTTTATCGTCAACTAAATTGATTAAAGGTTGACTAAATTATTTTGAAAATTTTTGAAAGACGAGAAATTGGTTCGAGGAAAATATTTGCTAGAGATTGATTGAATCCAAAACCTTAAATTAAAGGCTAGCATTAGGAGATATCGAAGGCATATATTGGTTGACATCTAAATCTTGTTCATAAATCTCAAATTTAGGAATGTATCTTTTGCAAAAAGAAAGAGAAAAAAAGAAAAAGAAGTTCAATGGAATATCAATTAGGAGAAGAAATATTTTTGAAGATTAGTGGTAAAAGGATAATGACGAATTCAAAGATTTAACAGAATTGAAAACCACAAGTGGCTCGAAACTAACGCGCTCGTAATCGAGATTTGAGATAAGAAAGTTATTGTCTATTGATAAGGTTGCAAGTCTATAGGATAATGATAGCATTATTGATTTAAACACTCATGGGTTGTCATGCATTAACCATCTTCGAGCTGTTGATTTTATTCGACTAGAATTATCGAAATCTCCCATTCCCCCATCTTGTGCCTTGAACTTCTCGCCCGAGGATTTAAGTCATGATTCTTATCGACTATGCTCTTCCATTCCCTTCGATCCTACCTACCCTAACTACTCCTAAAATTTCGAGGACGAATTTTTTTTAAGTTGGGTAGGATGTAAACCCCCTAATTTTCAACTATGATTTTTATAAATTTGGTATAAATTTTTTTCTTTTGTAATTGTACATCGCATAGTCGTATTATACGTCGCGTACGAAATTTGTCATATTGAACGTCGCGTATGAGTTCAAATTTTCGTATTTGCTCGTCGAGTGCGAATATGTGCGAGGTACATATTTTTAGAAAAATATTTTTATTACAGATTTTTTTTATATAGGAGAAATTAGCTTTTCAAAATAATATGTGATAAATATTTTATTTGCAAAAGGACGTCGCATCGAGATTTGCCAAAACATTATTTTATTTCTTGTTAAAATATAGTAGTAAATGAGAAAAACCATGATTATGTAAATATTTTATTTACATACGAGTTGCATGAAATTTATTCATATATTTTATTTTTGAAATTAATTTTTATTATTTTTATATTATTTATAAAAAGATATTTTGGAAATAATTTGATTTAATATTTGATTATTATGAGGACTTAAATTTGGATTATCTTATTGATTTCTAAAATAGTTTTGAACAAAAGTTTTGATTTAAATTTGATTTAGATTGATTGGATTATCTAGATTTAAATTAGAATTTGATTGATTGAATTAGTTTCAAATCACTTTAAATTAAATAACAGGATTATCTACCGGGGGTTTAAACCATCTTAATCCTTATCAGAACATGAGCCTCCACCTCCTCTATAAGGAGAGCCCCATTGCTCCTTTTTCATAGAAATTTCACCAAACCAATTCCACAACCAAAGTGTGCATCGTGTCCGCGTTCCCTTCCCATCCACTAATTATTTTTTACATATACAATATTTTCGTCCCTGCCCGACAAACATGGGCCTCGACACCATCCGCGTCACGTAGGACAGACCACCCGATCCCTTCTCTTTCGTGTCGAGACATACTCCCGACACGAGGATTAAACCCTATTCTAAATCCTGTCAACAGTTCGGCCCCACCTCCGTCAACTATGGTGATCACCACCTGACCACCCGACCCCCGACTTTCCATCTTTAATCAAGCCCCCTCATCGTCGACACACCACATCGGCCCCACTGCCTCGGCAACCACCACCACCTCTGCTCCCTCTAGTCCCTGTCAACCACCCCGACTCCCCCACACCAGCTGCCCACCGCCACCTTCAACCCGATCACCACCATCTCCTCCCATCCACAGAACACACCACCATCACCACCACCCAAAACAACCTCCTCCCCCATCACCATAACCATACCACCTCCACAACCATCCGCAGCAACCCAACTCCGGCCATCGCCGTCCAAACACCACAAACCACCACATAATAGGGAAAGAAAAGAAAAATCCCTCACCTGTCTGTGGCATCTGCGTCGAGCTTTCTGCCTCCATCACCGGTATAGCGCAACCAGCCTTTCCTTCACCACCAGGCCTCCTCTGCCGTGCCAGTGGTGCGCCAAGCCAAATCCGGCCACCCCATGTCGCCCCTTCCGTCGTGCCCGGCTGTCCCCGCGCAAGCTGCGCCGCCCAGAACGGGCCCTCCGCGATCCGGTCAGAGCCGCGTGTGCAGTCCCCACAGCAGCGCCAGCCGCCCACCTGCGGTGCGTCGCCGAGCGTCCGCGAGAAGTGACTCCGCCGCCCGGTGTCCGCGAACATCCGTCGCCTCCTTTCCGCTCCGACGTCGGAGCCGGTCCGACCAGCTCCTCCAGATGCGGCCTCCCTCCGCTAGGTTCCCCCATCGATTCCTCCTCCAGATCGGCGTCTCCCGCCACAACATCGCCGAGTCTCGAAACCCCCGCGTGGCCGACCGCTCCGTCCTCTCAGGTGAAGCCCCCGGAGCTGACCGCCGAAGTCGAGCGCCGCCGATCCCCTCGGTGAGCCCTTCTCCTTCCTCTACTTCCCCTCTCTCTTTGTGATTTAAGAGGAGAGAGCTGCTGATATTTTTCTATTTTACTTTATTATAAATAATCATTGTTATTAGTATTTTATTTAAATTTTTGCACAAATAACATAATTAGTTGTATTATTTTTTATATGGGTATAAGTATTATTATTGTTACCATTATATATATATATATATATATATATATATATATATATATATATATATATATATATATGTTTAATATATATATAGTATGTATAGTGTATATTCCATAATAATAATAATAATAATAATAATAATAATAATAATAATAATAATTTTTAGGTTTTCAAATAGTTGCTTAACGATATCTTCACTGTAAAAATATAATTTCCAATTTGTAAAAAACGATTTCCTAGTACTTTTGACTGGTCATCTAAATTATTTTTAATTAATAAGATATACTTTTTTAGTTAAAATAATTTTGACAAAGACTTAAAGTTTTAGTCTAACCTTTTCTTAGATCTTTTTATTTTTTTAGCAAAATATATTTTTACTAGTAAAACATAAATTCTAAAAATATTATACATAAATAATTTCAAGTGTTTTCGTAAAAGTATTTTTACAAATAAACATAGTTTAGAGATAATATAAATATTTCTAAAAATTTGTATATGTATCCATCTCCACAATTTTTTTTTCGACTATCACCAATTATCCTGACTGATCCACGTTCCTATGTCTTTGCGAATTCGGGACGGTATACATCGACCATGGCTTGTGAACTATTGGGACATGACAGAACACCGCACAATACCAGGCGTCACAACAGGCAAGATATCTTGCCATTTTTACTGCTTATATTTAGTTGCATTTTATTTCAGTTATTGTATCTATATTTTTTGTTTATTATTTTCTTCTTGTATGTGGACTTAGAGTTAAGGGATATAGATTGTTGGCTTACGACTTAGTGGTGTGACTCTGTCATACGAACCAAATAGTATGATTCCATAATTATGTTAAAACTATCGGGATCGATGACCCTTGAATAGTTAACCTTGGTTTATGGGTTTATGTGGGTACAAAGGAATTGGAATAGAAATTTGGATCATTGGAAATTTACTTGATGGATTATTAGAACGATGAAGATCGTATGTCGGATTGGGATTTACCGTAATGTTGATAGATCGATCTTAGTCGATCGTCGGGTAAGTCTAGAATGAGCCTCTGTGGGAATTATTTACTTGAGGAAGACCCTGGATAGATAGACTTGGCCCTAGTGACCAATTGAGGACTTACCAATTGTTGGCATAGCCGACAATAGAGATTAGTATTCAGACTGAGTTGATACCCATAGGTTTGGGTAGAGTTCCTTAGAGCTGTCGGTTGCTTGTTGGCCCTAAGAAAGAAACTAGCATGATCCCTAGTAGCCGTCCACTCTAGGGAAGTCACCTGAATGATTAGGTATAGCTGTCGGTATAGCTAACCATTGAGACTGGACCGAATAATAGATGGCCGTTGGCGACCCATAGAATAACCTTGTGGCAATGAACGAGAGATGGTGATGAGTACGACCTAAGAGTGATATGTTATATATATGCTCCAATATGAACCTTAGAGATGTTTGACCCTTGAGAATTATGTGCCGGCCTATAGCGGGAAATGGAATCGTGGGATGAGACTTGATTTGTATGTATCAAATAGTGAATTATTATATGAGATGGAATTGACTGCTCATGACGGAAATGTTGGATAGGTATCTATAGTCGGGTAGCTGGGTTAACCTTGACTGTTGCATAGAATTATACCCTGACTTGGATAATCGATAGTTGGTGATGTCGGATTGTATCTTTTAGAAAAGATGAATTGCCTCGGTGAGAAATATTGTTGGATTTGGAAAGGAATATAATTGCATATTGTGAACTCTTGATATGATTGGCTCTAAGATTGGACCCTTGACCGAATGTTAAAATATTATGCTTGGATAGAGAGTTGTCCCTGAAAGATAGTGATTGTGACAAGTGAATAAAGTGATAAGTCAATTGAAAGGATGCTAAGTCTGATTTGGAAAAGAGAGTTATATCATGGCTGATTGAATTATACTATCATGGAAGTTGGCTGAAGTACATATGTTTTGGGGACGCCAAAAATATGTGTATGGATCCAGCCGAAGTGATAGGTTGCGACTGAGATAATATTGTTGGAAGAATTTATCGCACTAGCGCAGACTTTGGCTGAAATGCATATGTTTTGGGGACGCCTGAAATATGTGTATAGATCCAAATGAAGTGATGTGTTGCGACCAAGATAGAATGCAAGAAAAATGTTGGTGAATCAATGAAAAGTTGCAAGTATTTAGAAAAAGAGAAAGATGGATTGAATCGTTGATTGATTAAAATGATACTGTTGGATAGCTATTTTGAAATGACCGAGTGGGCTAAAATGAATATTGAATTGAAGCTGAATGAGTAACTCATTGTGATTAAGTGAATCTAGTAGATGAGTTATTTTCTTAAGTTTCGAGGACAAAACTTTTTCTGAGTGGTATATTATGTAATACCCCGCTCCGCATGAGGCATTTGGTTGGCTTGTTGGATGGGATCAGAATGTTGGACCATTACTTGTGTTGGAGATCAAGAGAGTTGAGACTGATGTAGTCTCTCTTAGCTGGCTAGACGGAATGGGTATTAGAACGTGGCTCGCTGGTGGAGCTACGTTTAGCGAGATTTGAGCAGGAAGACCCTTTTATGCAGGCAAGTGGAACTGTCCTCCTTCCTCCTTATTCCTGTATGCTTAATAAATGGAATAATGTGATGCTATAAATTTTTCCTAAATATTTCATGTCTTAGTTGCTGAATAATAGGGATGCCTATGTTGTGGATTATTGAAATGAATAAGACATGAATATTGAACTGCTGATTGAATCACACTCGAACTGCTAATGTAACTTGATGCCTAAGAATGAATCGATAATGTCTCTTATGCTTAATCTTGATGAAATGAATGAATCACTTGAGTAATGAGATGCTACGAGAATGATACATGAGTAATGAACTGGCTATGCTGTTAACACAAAGAATTGAATGAAACACTAGAATCATGTACATTCTGTATAACTGTTGTTGTTGCTTGCTTCCTTCTAAGCAATGAAAGAAAGAATACTGTCCCTATGATATGAATGAAATGATGCAGGTCCTATCGGTATGAATGAAATGTTATTTGTTCCTCTTAGAAAGGAATGATATGAGAAATGTTGTAATGATTGATGCAATGAGAAATGATGAGGCTTGGGATCATTGAGATCACCAAGTGAACAGGTAGAAATATTGGAAAGAGGAGATGATGAACTGTTGCCTTTTCTTATCTTATTATTGTATCATGCGACTTCGAACACGATCGGGTCGGACACGCATTCGCATGACCATAGACGTACTTGTATACAAGGATTTCCTCGAACGGTACCCGCGGCGGTGGGATCGAGTCAGCCTAGGAGGAATTGGTGCTTTGGTAGCACGGTATTGGGATCCTCATTCGGGCTCGCAACCTGGTAAAGGGTACATCCCATACCCTATGAAGTCCTACATGGCACGTCGACATGGTGCACAATCACCAGTGGTCATGTAGTCAGGATGCATGCTAATGAATGTTTTGTGCAGACAGAGTAAGAATATCATATTATCTTGTATTTTATGCAGGTACAAGGGAGTCAGCTAACGGTAAAAAATCACTTAATGTGATAATTTAATATACTTGTTGGTTTAACTTGTGTGCTTACGTTCCAAATAAGTAAATGATGATGTATGTAGCCTTTCAGTATGAGATCCTGCTTAACATGTTAAATTGAGTATACTAGAAAGATGCCATGCTATAATCATTGCTCAAAACACAACATACATGCTAAGTGATGCTTGAAGTGAGAACTGTCATAACATGTTTAAGATGTTAATGTTAACGATGCCTCAATGATGCATTTTCATGATAACACCTAGTATGCCTCAATGATGCCTTTGCATGATAACACGAAGAATGCTAAAATGATGTGTCCACATGAATGCTATTAAGAATATGTTTACATGCTTCACTCTGATTATTACCCATGAACTGTAAACTGATGTAAGGCCCCAAGTAGAAAGATCATACTAATAAATGCTTGCTTAAATGATCACTTAAATGTTGGTTTATGCGAGTGGGTTGGATTCTACTCGCCAGTACATAGATGATGTACTGACCCACGTTTTGTGGGCAGGTGCTCTTGCTTGGGATATTCTACACACGAAGAGTTTACTTGATTGGTTCCGCGGCATCAAAGATTTGTTGGACATACAGAAGCTCTCCTTGCACAAGATGATGTCTTCTGTTTATAAAGGGCATAATGTATGGAATATTGTAATCAGTTGTACCAGTGAGATTGTAAGCCAAGTCAGTGTATCGAGTTGTAATCCAATGTATCCATGTATCAAATGTAAGCTGTATAGCATTGTTCAGTTGGCTTTCATTGTAAAGTGAGATGTGTTGTAAATATTGTACTTCAATACAAGTCTTGTACTTTTCTTCGATTATCAATAAAGAGAATAAAGTTCTATATGTCTCTGTGTGACTTCAAGTTGTCCTTTTATCTTCGCTGCTATAAAGAAGTGATTTACTTCTATTCAATAAGAAAGATTGTCCTCATTAACTTCAATTTGTCTGCTTCTGTCGCTGCGATGTGTTTTTATTTGAAGATTATTAATTATGTATCATCTTTGCCTTGTACAAGTGCAATTCCAGACTTGTACGGCATCACGCCCAAGCGAGGACGATCGATTCTAAGAGATAAATTATGTGAATAAATGACTCTACGAATCGGGGCGTGAAAGTATTAAGGTAAGGTAAAACATGACGAACATGGCATGGGGTTGCAATAAGATAATAAACGAAGAGAGGACACAGAACTGCTCCGGGAGCCAGGTTACAACCCTTAAACCAAACAAGGACCTGGGTTGTCACCCTTCGCCTGAACAGAACTGGACCCCTGATCATTATTATTAAGGCAAGCATCAATAATCATGTCATGTCACAATCTTGCACATGATCAGGATAAGACTAAGCAGGAATAAACTCCATCAAATCAATCACGGCCAATCAAGAGTACGGCTTGATACTTTTAACTAACTAGGATTATCACAGGCCTAGTTACTAGCAAGATGTAATGAGATTATCCCAACAGCCACAAGCCCTGCAGACCATCCGGTTATCCCAGTCGAATGTTCGTTTATGAAGAATGTAACACGTGACTGTGTGCTGAAAATGTGTCCTACTCGTCGGTAGGCTACAAGTCCACTTAGTGTGCCCAGATAACGTGATTGCCTGTAGCTGGAAAATCTCTCCATGACTACTAGATTATTCTAGTTTATTAGCCTTAGTCAATTGCAGTAGGTATCCCTGACCGTGGTACTCAGGGATCCCTATCCTAGACATGATACAAGACAATACTTGTTTATTTGTATAAACACAATCACCCACGGTGTCCAGGTCATTCATACTTGTCATGTCGGGCTAGCTGTCGTAACAGTATATCATGATATATCATGTCAGGTTTACTCGTCAAAAGTGCATCACGGCGGGCCAATATCGTGTTCTATTCTTACATTATTATGAATAGGAGAAACTTGCATAAAATAACTAGTGACATATTTTTGAAGTCAAGAAAAAGATCTACAACTTTCATATTTTAAGTTTTTCAAGATTCTAGCTACAAAACAACTTAAACAGACAAAAACAGAGCAATTCTGGCGCATGGGATACATGTACAATTTGCGCATGGGAATTCCTGCACATCGGCGCATGGGAATTCTTGCACATCGGCGCGTGAGAATTCCTGCACATCCGTGCGTGAGAATTCCTGCAAATCGGTGCGTGGGAGGAATAACATCGGCGCGTGGGAATTCCTGCACATCCGCGCGTGGGAATTCCTGCACATCGGTGCGTGGGAAATCCTGCACATCGACGCATGGAAATTCCTGCACATCCGTGCGTGGGAATTCCTACACATCCGTGCATGGGAATTCCTGCACATCAGTACGTGGGAATTTTTGCACATCCGTGCATGGGAATTCCTACACATCCGTGCATGGGAAACTAACGTTGCATCTTCAGTACATACGCGTAAGGAACCTACGCGCATGACACGCTCGGAGTCAAGGGATGCGTTGTCGGGACTTCACAGCGCATGGCCTCCCGGACGCATGGGGGTCATCGTCCCTAATCAGCAAGTTCAGCCATAAAAGTTTCGAAAACTTGCCATGGCCATAACTTCCTCATCCGAAGTCGAAATCAAGCGAAACAAAAGCCAAAACTGCATGAAATTGAATTCTCTACAACATAGAACCATTAGTTTTCGAAAATAACCAAATTTTAGAGATAAAAACCAAGAAAACTGAAAAGTTACAAACTTAGATTTATAAGAATCCATCCATCAAATCCAAAAATGCCAAGTTCTAAAGAGGCTTAGAATCACGTAAGGAAGAGAATGGAACAATAAAACTTGAGATACATCATGAAGCAAGTTATAATTGCATAGGCTTGGTAGGTGGGAGTAAATGAAGAAATGAAAAAGTAAATGCAAATAATGGAGGAAAGAGAAGAAGTTGACTTATATAGCAACCCCTCTCATTTTAACCCAAAATAAACCAAACCAAGCCAAGACAAGTCAAGTCAAGTTGAACCAAGTTGAGCCAATCAAGTCAAGATTTAAACCAAGGCTAAGATAAGCAAGATAAGTCAAAATACGGGCCACCTGACAATTGTCAGAAATTCGTATACGTATCCGAAAAATACGTATAATGAAAAACGGGAGTGACAATTTATACTTGCAGTTATAATGGCATATTCTTCCTGTATCTTGTTACGTCCCTCCGAGGACCTGGTGATTTCTCCAGGTGTATTTTGTGACTTTCTGCGGGTGCTCTAGCTAAGGCCATGACTTGTGCTCTATTCTGTCGTGGTGATTGCTCTTGGACTCGTCATTTGCTTCGTTCAACCAAATCATTTATTTGTATATTTTTTGTTTATTTAAACTTGTTGGTAGTGGATATGTCTCCGCCCAACGTTTGTACAAATGACTATTTGATTATATCATTAAAATTTCATATTTGTGGATTAGATTTAGTTTGAGCATGGCTTTCTACATTTTACAGCTTATGTATACATACGAGCCCTTTCATTTACTCGTATGTATACAGCTGGCATGATACGTATCTAGTTCCAAGTATTTTGGGACTGGGGCATTACACATGATTTTAATGTGGGCCATACAATTGATGGCACGGGTTAAGGCACTAAAAGAACATAATTGTTCAAGTTGAGAACGTGCACATTCCTACAGTCGTAAGGCTTGGCATAGCTTTTGTCTATCCTATGAATTAAGTTGTATCACATGGTTTATGGCACGGTTGTAGCACTGAAATGGAACACGATTGGTGTAAGTTATGCTAGAAGCCGGCTATCAATTAGTCATTCCTGAGTTTGAGTCAAAAAGGTATAGAAACACTAAAAGTTTTCAGGACTGTAGGTCGTTCGTCGAGGCAATCCCAGTTTCGAGCTCTGCGAGAAAGTATGAAGAGTAAGGAATTGAAGCAAAGGTTTAATTTGTATTGTTTGTTACGCCACGTATTTACGTTGAGTATAGAAGTTCTCGTAGGTGCATGGTCATGGACAACTTGTGCATAAGATTTCAAATCCTCGATTCGGCAGCCTGGGACCACATGATCGTTTCGGCCTAGGAGAAAAACGAGATAGCTGAGCCGGATTGTACCGCTCAAGTGATTCAAGGCTTTCGACGGGCCTCGCTACCCGCGTCTGACGACCTTGTCTGTACCAGGCTATAAACGTCCAAGATGGCTTGAATTTCCAGTGACCTTTCATATAGATGAGTCGGTGTGCTGAACGGTAAATCTACATGCACGGTATCGGTTGATTAGTCACAAGAATGTGTAAACATGACACGAATGAGTTAAGAAACGTGTGCACGTTATGCAACACAATTATGAAGCATAAGATTTGGGCTATAGCAGAAACACGTGTTTCGACATAAAATGTGACGTTGGGTGTCTGAGTCACTGACACAAGTTATGAGTTCATGTTTAAGTTGTTTGGCAGGGCAAGTAAAAGATTGTGATTCACGTTGCTGCGAGGCACGACCACAAAAGTTGCACAAATGATTTTGTAGCACATTTATAAGGATAAAGTTATGCACAATCACGTTCGTTGCAATACGAAGGGCCAGCATGAATTGACGAGTTACTATTGTTGCCACGGGAATGGTTTAGAGGCACAAAGATAAACAAGTTATTGATGTAATATAAGGTGATGGTCTAGAGACATAAATATGGCTAGGAGCCCATGCCATTAAATTGATCCTATGTCAAGACTAGAAAGACAACTAAATGCACAATCACTAAATAAAAACATGTTGGTTTCTATATGGTGGACGTGGAGCTCACTCACTAGTACGATTATGTACTAATGTCACGCCCCGAGTCGACAAACCGTTCGTCCCCGGTGTTACTTTGCCGATTCGATCGTCCTCGCTAAGGCGTGATGTCGTACGAGTCTGGAATTACACTTGTACAAGGCAAGAACGTTACGTTGCATTTCATATTAATACGGCAAGTTGAAACTTCATAAATTACATCAGAATACAAGACGCAGTATAGGAAGATAGAAATGCTTTTCATTCATAGCTTGCAACGAAGTGTAAGTCGTAATTACATTAGATGCCGTTGCGGCTACATTAATTGAAAACAGAAAGAAATACACTCGACAAGTTGCCTGAACTAACGCTTGTCATTCCATATATTCGCCCCTTTATACATAAGCCGTCGATTGAATTGGCTTCAAAATACTTCAGCATAGGAAGAGCTTCAAAATGTCT
Organism: Iris pallida; assembly: GCA_029216955.1. Lineage (NCBI taxonomy): Eukaryota > Viridiplantae > Streptophyta > Magnoliopsida > Asparagales > Iridaceae > Iris > Iris pallida. The sequence goes on from JANAVB010002395.1 coordinate 23,773,172, forward strand.
CTCCGCACTTCAGCTTCAGTTTAGTTTAGAGCGCCCGCCGCACTTGGGGAAATTGGGAGAGGGAATTAGCACACTTGCTAAGTAGACAAGACGAACCCACTCGTCTAAACTGACTCTGATTGTTAAGATAGGCATGCTTTAGAGTTGTCTTTCTATTTAGAACTACATAAATTCAGTTCATATCGATAGCCATCTTTGAGTAATAAAGCATAGAGTGAAACATAGCAGTTTATCACATTTTTTACCACGGCCGTGCTCATCCCTGCATGAAAACAGAGATAATATTTACACCTGCATAAGACAATAGGTGAGCATGCTACTATCTTATATGCACGGTCATTGATGTTACACATCACGTGGGACTATTTCAACGGTATTTTGGCCCGTTCAGTCTAGGTTGCAAGCCTAACTGACGGTCCCGCAATGCATCAGTACCGAAGCATGATTATTCATTCCTCCTAGCTCGATTCGATTCCGAAGCCCCGGATACCGATTCGAGAAAAATCAACTTGTGCACAAGCTGTCCATGACTATGCCAATGCGTGAACAGTTTAATATGCAACAGTTTTGTATAGCGCGGACAGTATTGAACGGCATTATAATTTTCTTCCAACTCATGCAATGATTCATTTTCTCCAAAGCCGTACTCCCGATTTAGCGTCCCGTAGGCACCAAATTGTCCTAGGAATCATAACCCACGATCGACGTTTCATATTATTTTGCAGCACGTGAAATAGTCTATCTTTTTACTAGAATCTTAAACTTTTTGGTTTATGTGAGAAACTTGTATTTTTCAGAGTAGATTACTCTAAATCGATACGTTTTTCCCGAGTTCTTGACCTTAGTGGATTGGCATACAATTAACTTGGCATAGTTCGATTTGAATGAATTCGATGCAAGGAATTAGTTTGCGGGACAGAGTAGAAAAGAAGGCGCCGAATCACCCACCGATTACTTTGCTCGTGCCGATCGTCGAAGCGCTTCGCAACGTCAAGCTTTAGTTACGCGAGCTCCTGCAATGGCACCAACACTTTGTTAAAATTCTTTCTTTTTCCTCTTGCTTCAAAATTTGTAATTGCATCCATGAAAATGATGCGAAAGCACTTCATCAATGTAGCTCCCCTTCCCAAAATTTTGAAATATTTTATTTATTATGTAATTGATTTAAATGGTGATTATTAGACTTTTACAAATAATTAATTAGTTTATTATTTTATTGGGATTGATATTTAATAATATTATTTTTATATTATTTTATTGTCAAATAAATATTATACGTGTGAATGTATGCATATATAAACAGTATATATGTGTGAATGATAATGAATGTATATATAAAGTATATATATATATATATATATTAGTATATGTATATGTGTATATATCTACGTACGTGTGTGTGTATATACATATATATACGTTGGTATATATAAATAAATATATATAAATATATATAAAAGTACGGGTACATATATATATAAATATATATATATATATATATATATATATGTGCATATGTGTATTTATATATAAAATAAGTATATGTGTGTACATAGATGTATATGCGTATATAGGGATATTATTTGGTTATTGGGTGTGAATATAATTATATATATATATATATATATATATATATATATATATATATATATATACATGTAGATAATTGTATATACTTATATGCATATATATGAGTATAAGAAAAAGGAAGCAAATAAGGGACTCAGCAGCCCAACTAAAAGCCAGGGGCCCAACCCGAGCACCCCCTTAACCTCATCCCATAACTCTCAGCAAAACCGAGAGATATACATCTACATATATCGTAACCGAGTTCGAGAGGAGGGGACGACTCTAAACCTAAACCCATCGAACGCCGCCACCCCTGTGCACCCTGGGAACCTCGACCGTCCGCGCGCCCGCGGTGCACCGCCGCCGGCCGGCTGCCCAGGCGCGGAAGCCCGACCGTGCGCACGCGCGCAAGGAACAGCAAGCAGCTGTAGCAGTAGGCCAAAGACCCCACTTCGCAGCGCGATTGCACAACGATCGCTTGATCGTTTTACGAGCTTCCTCCTCAGGTACGAAGTCTACATATGCGCCTTTAATCCCCTTCAGATAGTTCTTTTTAATTCGCTTTATACGTGACGAAAAACGAGTCCCAAAACCGAAAAAAATCTCAATTTTCAAAATTTAGAAACTGTCCCGAAACCCAAAGTTGGCGGTCGATTTACGACCAGAATATTGTGAAACTTGGAAAACCGCTTGAACAGCCTTTTAGACAACATAACCGAGATGGAAACCTAATTTTTACTTTTATTTCTAGTTGATTAAATAGAAAGATAAATCAGTTTAAATATCAGGAAAAACCTGTTTAAAACAGTTTAGAAAACTTGAAAATCCATCCACACGACGTGCGTTCTGCCATTCTGGGCGACGTGGCCACGAACCCAAGGCATCGAAAGCTGCGTAACGGCTTCGTGGTCGTGTGGGCTTTGACGGAATTCCAATTGGTCGCGTGTGCGCGACGAATTTGATACGTATCCGTCGAAATTCACCGTATCGTGCACTTTGTAAATTTCCCAATTACTTTGTACACGCTCGTCAGATCGAGACAAAACTTACGCCAACAGGACCGTATCGTTTTTCTGGTCCTGTATGCCAAGTTTGGTCCAATTCTGAGACAGTTGAATCGTACGTCGTTTTGCGGGCCCCACGGTCCCACTCAATGGACGATTTTGTGCACGGCCCGCCGGAGTCCAACTTTGGACATACGGTTGGGTTCGTATCGGAAAACTGGATCAGTAGACATATAGTTTGACGAATTTAGAGACCATTGACTCTGGCACGCTTTTCGGTGCAAAGCGGGTCCAACGACGGACATTATTTTTGCCCAAAATTACCGTTTTGCCCCTGTGTCCAGAATTGGACTTGAGGGCAGGCAATCCTAGCTAATTTAACTATTCTGAGAACATTGGTACTATTTATTTTAGCATCTGAAGACTTCTGCATGTGTTGACTGATTGTGGCTCATTATGTGGTATAGTATTGGTTTCTCCAGCTAAGGACCTCAGGCAAGTGCACTTTCTGATTGCTTTTCGATTCATAGTAGTGTTTTCATTTTATGTCTATACATATATCTTGCTGCTTGTTGACACGCTCGTCACATGGAGTAGTCGGAAGAAAAAATATCTAAGTAGACATGTGAACTACCCAGAACTATCCCATGAGTCTATTCTTGAATAATAGCCGCTGCGCACGACACGTACAGTATGCCAGATTTACCCCCTAGCTGTTCACATGTCAAAACAGATATTTCACACCACATAGATAGATGTCTTTTATTAGTTTTTCCTTATTTTCTTCTCTATCGTGCTATGTCATCAGTTATTTACCAGTTTAGATATCTCATATGTTATTTTCATGTCTTGTTAATTCTATTGTGTTTTCGCATTGTCGTTGGTTTGTGTACTTGTTCCATTCCGGACTGAAAACTAACATTTTTCAGGTTTAGCCGCGATCACTCATAGCCCTGTGGAAGACTTGGGTATGCTGAAGACAACCTAGAAATATAAAGCAATTGTATCAATTTCATTAATTGTAAAATCTTGTATTTTCTTTAATTGTAAATGTTGTAATAAAGTTAGAAATGTGAATGTGCAATAATGTTTATTTTGAGTAATTATTCTTCCGGGCTTGACAGCGTTCTACCGTCGACTCTGCGGCGTAGGCTGGCTTGGACACGTCTCGTATCCGAAAAGCGGGTGCGGATCGTGACAAGTTTTTATGGTGGCCCATGCAGGTTAGTCTTTGCAAAATATACGAACTTGCGGTAGTACCATATTAGTCGTACTGCTGCGAGCCTGCGCCCAGGAAATGCTTATTCACAATTAGGATTAAAATGATTTAAGAGAATGACTAGGACTAGGAGTCCCTTGTTCAAATTGACTAATCGGGTTGTTAAGGTTGTTAAATAGGCCATACAATTTAGAAGTATTAAATTTAGATAGCTTGCTGGATCCCTATAGGTACACTATTACTTTTGATATGACATTATGATCCAATGTGGATCCACTATTCGCCTGGTTAGTTAGGCCTTCATCTTGATAATCTGTTCAATTTTCTTTTGCTCTACTAGATATAAACATCATATCATAAATTAGAATTGCCTATCTAAATTCTATTTTGCTGTAAGGAATTGATTTATAATTACTGATTCTTTTATTCGTATAAAATCTCGAAGTAGATTGATTCGAGATTTCCCTCAACCTGTGAAGTACATATGAAATAGATACTAGAATGTTTTTATTTCTTTCGTATTTAGTTATTCTCTTCATGTTAAGTCTTTTATTTTAAATGTTGTGACTGCTACGACAAATACCTACGCTCTATTTTAGTCAACTTGTTTGAATCTCTAGAGGCTCATGAATTTTTACGGTTATAGTTAAAGGAATATTAGTTAACTCATAATAGTTAGACAGCAGCGCACTGCCATCGCTTAGCTGAGAGTGGAGATGTGGGTTCACTACAGCCAGCAGCGCACTGGCGAGGCACAACCCACAGAATTAAAATCATTCCGAAGAATCATAGTCTATGGAGCATTACTAAGACTAAGTTCTCGTTGACCTCTTTAGATCTTAGATACCCTTGTGTCGATATAGGGTAGAGCACCTGATAGCTTATCACACCTGAATCAAGGAACCAAGGGTTTGTCACGGCCAGGGTATACAGGCGAGGCATAATTCTCGGTGAAATAATTTCAGACGTGATTACAAGTTTAGGATACTATAGAGGATAGGAAGATGCCGGTGTGACCCTAAGATCCAAAACCAATACTAGCGAAAGTTCTGTAAGTTGAGTAGCATGTCTCCCAACCTAGCTTTTGTGATCCTTGTGATCTATTAACGGGGTAATTGACTGACACAAGTAGGTTTACCTAGAATATAGAATTCAGAAGTCCATAACCCATTAGTCGACCAAGGCCTTATAAATAGAAGATAGTAGGAAGACTATATGAGTAATAACACCAGGTAAGGATTTGACTATCTCAAAACTTGAATTATTGTGCCTCCTTTCCAAAAATCTCGCCTATTTATATTTTGACTATCTTGACGAATGCTGCTATTACAGCCTAGTTTTGCAAGCTTACTCTTTTATCGAGCTTGATTCGAGACATATGTTTATTGGGGACGCCCGCTAACATATTGTCTACTCAGAATCATTGTATTACGGTCTGATCAACCATGATGCAATTGGTTCGCCCTTCATCTAATTACCCTACGTGGATTGAGATGTAGATGTCTCTAGGATCTCATCCGCAACTGCTTTGACAATTCCTCTTGAATTATACATTCGCCTTGAATCACGTAATTGTAGTCAGTGACAGCTCTCTTGAACTCTTTATTGTTTTTGTTTTTTACTGATCGAAAAGGCGAAAGCTCGTAATTGATCGATAGATACCGTGAATCCCCATGACTATGATAGTTGTATACGAAAGTGTAGCAACCATCGGCCAGCCTTGTGATTGAAACCTTGCCTTGAGTTACTCGTTCTCCTCTCGACCTTTAAGCTACTATTGGGACCTTCTAGCCGTTTGAATTTGAGGAACGGTCCTTGACTTGACCTATAATTATCGTATTTCGTCACGCCGTGCCTTATTCTTTATTAGCAAGAGTCGAGGTACAGAATCCGGACTTCGGAATCCTTCTAACCTTATTATTCCTAAAACCATATCCTAGCCTCTAAGGTGGGTAGACTGTAAGCCTTCTTGGAATATTCGAGGATTACAGATTGATTAGAATAATTTTTCCCAATTAGAATGATAGCTAGTGCCCCATGGACTCCCACTTTCCATTTAGATTATTTTGTGTCCACGGCCGTGTCATTAATATTCGGAGCACGAGACCAACTGTTATCTTCCAACAAACTTCACATGCAAGATCTAGATGAGTCTACCTTCATCTAGATATATCATGTCCCACTCAAACTCGTCCCCTTGTACTCTATTTTTATGGTACGACTTTCAACTAAAAAGGACTAGCTATAACCCTTACCATAATACCGATATATTTTCTGACTTCCATTAGAGACTCGACCAAATATGTGGTGGTGATCTACTCGAAGTCCACCGCGCACATGCCACTAGGGTGCCGTCCAATTGAGGCCTCATGTGCTACTTAAATACAAAGGTCACTGAAGGCGCACCTTGGACTTTGTGGGCTTAGCTAACCAACCTGACTGGCAACTAGCTCAACCACTCGAGTTAAAGCCTATTCTAGGTTACCCTAACTAGTAGAAACAGTTTTATCATTAGGATATTGTCCTATCCATATAGATTGCAATCCCAGGGTTTACCCAACCAACGAGGGATGTCCAATCAGGAAGCCCATTAAGACTCAGTAAAGCTCATCCATGCATACCACCATACTCGGACTAGAAAACCAAACTATTGGTAATAGTTCCCTATACCTATCATGTAGTCTCTACCTCTTAGAATGTAAAGTCATTCGTAACCCTCATTCTGTCTACCTGAAAATTGCGATCTGACCTTGTATTGCAGCTGTATCCCTTCCTCGTGTGTTTAAATAACCACGAAAAAGATCACAATCTTGATTTCTTAAATTTTGTTCTATTTTGGAATCTTGTTTAGATTAGAAATTCGAGAACAGAGTTTGCGTATTGCACGAATTGTAAGCCCCTCTAAGAAACAAAAGGTTCTTCGACTTAGCAAGTGACTGGAATAGAGTAGCCCAAGCTAGCAAATAAGACTATAGGGTTCATAAATACTCTTTCTATCTGTATTAATGTATATTCTCTACCGCTCTTTAAACTTCATAATTGCTCTTGATTGTCCTTCCTTATCTTCCTGTCCCTTCCATTGCAGAGAGACGAAGGTTATACTTATGAGAATTCACCAATACTTCTTAGCTACCTGTGTAAATGGGTTGCATGTTAAATTTTGGATTGCTTGATAGGTAGGAGAGGACTATGGATACCACATGCAGTAGATATCTGTTACTAGGATTGTTAGCAACCAATTAGAAGATTTTAAGATTTTAGTTTTGAGGAGTAGTGTGACCAAAGGTGGGTAGAAGTCCACAAGGATTTATAGTTACAAAATGGTTATGAGGAGGATGTAAATTATTTCGAGGAATTAAAATTTAAGGAGTTTAAGGTTAAGATAGACTTTCTTTTTGAATTTTAAAAATAGATACGAATTAGAATTTCGAAGACAAAATTATTTTTTAAGGAGGGTAGATTTGTAGCTCCCCTTCCCGAAATTTTGAAATATTTTATTTATTATGTAATTGATTTAAATGGTGATTATTAGACTTTTACAAATAATTAATTAGTTTATTATTTTATTGGGATTGATATTTAATAATATCATTTTTATATTATTTTATTGTCAAATAAATATTATACGTGTGAATGTATGCATATATAAACAGTATATATGTGTGAATGATAATGAATGTATATATAAAGTATATATATATTAGTATATGTATATGTGTATATATCTACGTACGTGTGTGTGTATATACATATATATACGTTGGTATATAGAAATAAATATATATAAATATATATAAAAGTACGGGTACATATATATATAAATATATATATATATATATATATATATATATATATATATATATATATATATATATATATATATGTGCGTATGTGTATTTATATATAAAATAAGTATATGTGTGTATATAGATGTATATGCGTATATAGGGATATTATTTGGTTATTGGGTGTGAATATATATATATATATATATATATATATATATATATATATATATATATATATATATATATATATATATATATAATATATATATAAAAATATATATATATATATAAATAATATATATATATATATATATATATATATATATATATATATATATATATATATATATATATGTAGATAATTGTATATACTTATATGCATATATATGAGTATAAGAAAAAGGAAGCAAATAAGGGACTCAGCAACCCAACTAAAAGCCAGGGGCCCAACCCGAGCACCCCCTTAACCTCATCCCACAACTCTCAGCAAAACCGAGAGATATACATCTACATATATCGTAACCGAGTTCGAGAGGAGGGAACGACTCTAAACCTAAACCCATCGAACGCCGCCACCCCTGTGCACCCTGGGAACCTCGACCGCGCGTGCCACCGCGGTGCGCCGCCACCGGACGGCTGCCCAGGCGCGGAAGCTCGACCGCGCGCGCGTGCTAGGAACAGCAAGCAGCAGTAGTAGTAGGCCAAAGACCCCACTTCGCAGCGCGATTGCACAATGATCGCTTGATCGTTTCGCGAGCTTCCTCTGCAGGTACGAAGTCTACATATACGCCTTTAATCCCCTTCAGATAGTTCTTTTTAATTCGCTTTGTACGCGACGGAAAACGAGTCCCAAAACCGAGAAAAATCTTGATTTTCGGAATTTAGAAACTGTCCCGAAACCCAAAGTTGGCGGTCGATTTACGACCAGAATATTATGAAACTTGGAAAACCACTTGAACAGCCTTTTAGACAACATAACCGAGATGGAAACCTAATTTTTAGTTTTATTTCTAGTTGATTAAACTGAAAGATAAATCAGTTTAAATATCAGGAAAAACCTGTTTAAAACAGTTTAGAAAATTTGAAAATCCATCCACACGACGTACGTCCCGCCATTTCGGGCAACGTGGTCGTGAACCCAAGGCATCGAAAGCTGTGTAACGGCTTCATGGTCGTGTGGGCTTTGACGGAATTCGAATTGATCGCGTGTGCGCGACGAATTTGATGCGTATCCGTCGAAATTCACCGTATCGTGAACTTTGCAAATTTCTTAATTACTTTGCACACGCTCGTCAGATCGAGACGAAACTTGCCCCAACAGGACCGTATCATTTTTCTGGTATTGTATGCCAAGTTTGGTCCAATTCTGAGACAGTTGAATCGTACGTCGTTTTGCGGGCCCTACGGTCCCACTCAACGGACGATTTTGTGCACGGCCCGTCGGAATCCAACTTTGGACATACGGTTGGGTTCGTATCGAAAAACTGGATCCATAGACATGTAGTTTAATGACTTTAGAGACCATTGACTCTGGCACGCTTTTCGGTACAAAATGGGTCCAACGACGGACATTGTTTTTGCCCGAAATTACCGTTTTGCCCCTGTGTCCAGAATTGGACTTAAGGACAGGCAATCCTAGATAATTTGACTATTCTGAGAACATTGGTATTATTTATTTCAGCATCTGGAGACTTCTGCATGTGTTGACTGATTGTGGCTCATTGTGTGGTATAGTATTGGTTTCTCCAGCTAAGGACCTCAGGCAAGTGCACTTTCTGATTGCTTTCCGATTCATAGTAGTGTTTTCATTTCATGTCTATACATATATCTTGCTGCTTGTTGACACGCTCGTCACAAGGAGTAGTCGGGAGGAAAAATATCTAAGTAGACATGTGAACTACCCAGAACAATCCCATGAGTCTATTCTTGAATAATAGCCGCTGCGCACGACACGTACAGTGTGCCGAATTTACCCCCTAGCCGTTCACATGTCAAAACAGATATTTCCCACCACATAGATTGATGTCTTTTATTAGTTTTTCCTTATTTTCTTCTCTATCGTGCTATGTCATCAGTTATTTACCAGTTTTGATATCTCATATGTTATTTCCATGTCTTGTTAATTCTATTGTGTTTTCGCATTGTCGTCGGTTTGTGTACTTGTTCCATTCCTGACTGAAAACCAACATTTTTCAGGTTTAGCCACGATCACTCATAGCCCTGGGAAAGACTTGGGTATGCTGAAGACAACCTAGAAATAGAAAGCAATTGTATCAATTTTATTAATTATAAAATCTTACATTTTCTTTAATTGTAAATGTTGTAATAAAGTTAGAAATGTGAATAAGCAATAATGTTTATTTTGAGCAATTATTCTTGCGGGCTTGACAGCGTTCTACCGCCGACTCTGCGGCGTAGGCTTGCTTGGACACGTCTCGTATCCGAAAAGCGGGTGCGGGTCGTGACAATAAAAACCCAGCGGCAAAAGCTCCAAGAAAACCATATAGCGATCCGGTCCCGTCGAAGGGACTCTTATATAGAGCTTACTCGCCGAGACGCAGCCCGCTGCATCTAGGACTTATTCCAACAGAAGTCGTTCCATTAGTTGGATCGATTCTCGTAACGTCCGTCCAAATCGATTTTGATCGATGTCGCAAGGTGTTATCATTTACCAAGCTTAGCGATCGAGTCAGATAGCCATCCAAGTTTTCGACCGATCTGACTCGGCACAAGCATATTATGAAGTCCGTCGCCGATCGAAAGTGGGGCGCTACATAATATACCACTAAGAAAAAGTTTCATCCCAAAACTTAAGAACAGGGGTCTGACCTTAATTTAGACAAACAACGCAGGATATTTCTCTTTCATCTTCGCCTCCATTTCCTACGTCGACTCTTCAACTGAATGGTTCCGCCAAAGCACGCGGACCAAAGACATCTATCGATTTTATAGCACCTTCTCCTTGCGGTCCAAAATTTGAATAGGCTCCTCCGAGTAAGACAAGTCAGTACGTAGCTCCAATTGATCGAAGCTAACCACATGACTTGGATCGTGTACGTATTTTCGAAGTTGTGAAACGTGGAAGACATCGTGCACATCAGCCAAGGCAGGAGGTAGTGTGATCCGATAAGCAACAGTTGCAACTCACTCGATGATCTCAAAGGGGCCTACAAATCTTGGGCTTAATTTACATTTAACGCCGAACCGCATCACACCGCACATGGGCGTTACTTTCAGAAACACATTGTCCCCTACCAAAAATTCTAGTGATTGTCGATGAAGATCTGCGTAGCTCTTTTGTCGACTTTGCGCGATACGGAGTCTATCTCGAATCAAGCGGACCTTTTCGACGTCCTACTCCACCAGTTCTGGTCCAAGCACTTGTCGCTCTCCGACTTTGTCCTAGCATATTGGCGAACGATACTTCCTTCCGTAGAGTGCTTCATATGGAGCCATCTGAATGCTCGACTGATAACTGTTGTTATACGCAAACTCCGCAAGCGGCAAATGCGTATCCCAACTAGTCTTCAGGTCGATCGCACACAGACGCAACATATATTTTAAGATTTGATTTACTCTCTCCGGCTGACCGTCTATTTGGGGATGGTACGCAGAACTAATGTTCAGTTTGGTCCCCATCGTCGTTTGTAGGCTCATCCAGAAGCGCGATAAGAATCGTCCATCTCTGTCTGAAATTATTGAGGTCGGTATCCCGTGCAGTCGAACAATCTCGTCGATGTAGATTTGCGCTAACTGATCGATGCTCCATCCTTCTTTAATTGCGATGAAGTGAGCCGACTTGGTCAATCTATCAATAATAACCCATGTGAAACCCAGAATTTTGGAATTTATGGATTATTGGATTTGTAGCATAAATCTAGTTTTTTATTATTATTATTATTATTATTATTATTATTATTATTATTTATTAGTCAAAATTAGGAAAAGATATTTTTAAAATAATTATTTATTTTTGATTGTGGCCCTGCCCCGATCCCGTGACCGGAGTCTGACCCGAGTTCGAACCCGGTTTCCCGAAACCCAATCCCGTTCCGAACCAATTCTTTTTACTTCTTTTAAATTCTGATTATATATCTATTATCAATTATTAAAAAATAAATAAATAACTCATCTGGCTTGGACTCCCACGACCAAGCCAGTACCCCTATTTTTCTCCCTACACTCCCTCCTCTCCACGTTCTCATTCCCAGCTCACCCTCACACTTCTTTTTCCTTTTCCCTTATAAACTCACCAGCTTACTTCCCTCACTCCCATTCCATTCACTTCTCTCTCTCTCAAATTTCTCCAAAGTCTCACCCGCGCCCGAGCCTCGGCGAGCTCACCCGCCGCATTCCCTAGCTCCCGACGCCTCCAACTCCAGCCCCGCTTCCCGCCGGCCTCTGGCGACCCCGGCCCAGCCTGCGCACGCCGCCTCCTTCAGCGCCCCAGGCCGCGACCCCCGGCGGCCATCCGGCCAGCGCCCCGTCCGTGCGCGCCTCCAGCGATCCGACCAACCTTTCTTTCGCGCACGCCTCCAGCGCCCCGGCGCCACCCCTCTCGGCCGCCTCCCTTGGCCATAGCCTTTCGGCGCTTTCAGCCGTACGCATCCCGTCTCGTCGGCCGCCTTCCATGCCGGCCAGAGCACCGCCCGCCGTGTCCTAAACCCGGCGCCGCCCTCTTTCGCTCGCCCTGGCCCTCTCCGGCCAACCCCTCGACCTCTAGCAGCTTCCTAGGCCAATTCTGCTGCTGTCCGTGCCCGGCCCAGCCACGCGCGCCCTCCCGCGTGCGCCCCGCTGTTCCAACAGCACTGTTCCGTCGATCTCCGCTGCTGTCCACGAGTTTGGAATTTTTTTCTGAGTCTGCGAGAATGTGGTTTTCTTTTCCTATTATCATTTGAGAGCTCTAGCCGAGCAACCCAAGGTATATCTCGTGTCTTCGTGTCCCTACCTTAGTGTCGATGATGATACGGTCCCCGATCCCGTTACGGGATTCGGTTTAGGCGATTGTAGTTTCGGATTTTTTGAACTCCATTTCAGAATAATTCGATTGCGTCACGAGACCGGGGGAGGCATCATCCTGGTTAATAATATTTGCAAGGGGCGGAGAGTCACCCTGAGAGGCCGGGACTTGAGTGTGTGTCTGCTCGTAATACCCCTACCGAGGTATGATATGGTACTCGGTATGGATTGGTTGAGCATGCACCTTGCTAGCATTGATTGTAGAGGAGGCAAAGTTCTTTTTAGGATGCCGGGAAAGCCAGAGATTGAGTTTGCTCGAGAAGCAGCGGAGCCGGAGGCTGGATTCTGTGGAGCTTTGTTGGCGGGGCAGGATTTGCCACATCCGTTGATAGCTAAGTTCTCGGATGTCTTTCCCGAGAAGTTGTCGGGGATGCCGCCAGACAGGGACATTGTGTTCTCTATAGACTTGGTGTCGGGAGTCGAGCCTATTTCACAGCATGTCTATAGGGTGAACAACAGCGAGTTGATAGAGCTAAAGAAGCAAGTCGATGAGCTGCAGGACAAGGGGTTCATCAGATCCAGTTCTTCGTCCTGGGGAGCGCCAGTCCTGTTTGTGCCGAAGAAGGACGGTATGTCCCGTATGTGCATTGATTACCGGGCGCTCAACAACCTCACTATCAAGAATAGGTACCCATTGTCGAGGATCGACGACTTGTTCGATCAGCTGAGTGGGGCGAAGGTATTTTCGAAGATAGACTTGAGGTCCGGGTATCACCAGCTGAAGGTGAGACGGGATGACATTCCCAAGATGGCATTTCGGACTCGGTACGGCCAGTACGAGTTTACAGTGATGCCATTTGGGCTGACCAATGCTCCCGCGGTGTTCATGAACTTGATGAACAAGGTATTCCATCAGTACCTTAATAAGTTCGTGGTAGTCTTCATAGACGATATCTTGATCTATTCGAAGACGCAGGTGGAGCATGAGGAGCACTTGAGAGTTGTGTTAGAGACTCTGAGGAGGGAGCAACTCTACGGGAAGCTTTCAAAGTGTGAGTTCTTCTTGGACCAGGTGGAGTTCTTAGGTCATGTTGTGACCGAGCACGGGATCTCAGTGGACCAGAGAAAGATTTCAGTAGTGGAGTCTTGGTCTATGCCCAGTTCAGTTGCCGAGGTTCGGAGCTTTCTGGGTTTGGCTGGCTATTACCGGAAGTTCGTCCAGGACTTCTCGCGGATTACAGAGCCGATGACTAGACTCACCAGGAAGGACGTGGAGTTCGTCTGGACTATTGAGTGTCAGGCTGCATTCGATGAGCTGAAGAGGAGGTTGACTTCAGCTCCGATCTTGACTTTGCCATCTGGGTCAGGAGGGTTCTCGATCTACAGCGATGCTTCAGGAAAGGGCTTAGGTTGTGTTCTTCAGCAGCACGGGAAGGTGATTGCCTATGCATCCAGGCAGTTACGTCCTCATGAGAAGAACTATCATACTCATGATCTGGAGTTGGCCGCGGTTATTTTTGCTTTGAAGTTATGAAAGCATTACATATACGGAGAGCGAGTTGAGATCTTCACAGATCACAAGATCTTGAAGTACATGTTCACTCAGAAGGAGTTGAACATGCGGTAGAGGCGGTAGTTAGAGCTGATGAAGGACTTCGATATATCACTGCAGTACCATCCGGAGAAGGCCAACGTAGTTGCAGATGCCTTGAGAAGGTATCCAGTTGCTATGTTCTTGACGACAGATCGTCATCTGTTGGCCGACCTGGATAGTTTGGGTATCAAGGTCATCATTCCGGCGTAGAGATCCAGATGTGGGGTTTACAGATTCAGTCTGAGCTGATGGATAGAGTCAGGTCAGCGTAGTATAATGATATTGCTCTGAGGAGCATCAGGGAGCAGGTACGGACGGGGTTGCTCGACGATTTCTCTGTAGCCGAAGACGGGTCATTGCGGCACGGTACTAGGCTGTGCGTTCCGCGTAGAGAGCTTCGGGAGAAGGTTCTTTAGGAGGCGTATCGCTCTCAAAATTCTATGCATCCTGGAGCCAACAAGATGTATAGGGACCTAAGAGAGCACGTATGGTGGTATAGCATGAAGCGCGAGGTAGCTCATTTTGTATCTCGTTGCCTTGTGTATCAGCAGATGAAGGCCGAGAGACAGAGACCAGGTGGATTGCTACAGCCGCTACCCATTCCCGAGTAGAAGTGGGAGCACATCACCATGGACTTTGTATCTGGACTTCTACGATCGCCAGGAGGGAAAGACGCGGTTTGGGTCATCGTTGATAGATTGACCAAATCGGCCCACTTTTTGCCTTTCAAAGTGGGTTTATCTATGGAGAGGCTGGCTGAGCTGTATGTTCGATAGATCGTGAGATTGCACGGAGTTCCATTGAGCATAGTTTTAGACCGGGATAGCCGATTCACTTCCCACTTCTTGAGGAGTTTGCAGGCTAGCTTAGACACCTCGCTCAAGTTTAGTACTGCTTATCATCCTCAGACAGACGGGCAGTCGGAGAGGACCACCCAGAATTTGGAGGATATGCTTCGCACATGTATGCAAGATCTCGGAGGTTCTTGGGAGGACCATCTTCACCTAGTAGAGTTTGCTTACAACAACAGCTACCAGGCCAGTATAGAGATGTTACCATTTGAGGCTCTATATGGACGGAGATGCCGTACTCCTTTGTCTTGGGACGATGTCGACGAGAGGGCGCTTCTTGGGCCAGAGATGGTTGTGGATGCGGCCGAGAAGGTCAGATTGATTAGAGACAGACTTCGGGTGGCTCAGGATAGGCAGCGGCATTAGGCCGATAGTCACCGGAGATCGTTAGAGTTCGAGGTTAGTTTCAGTTTTCTGTCGTATTGTTTGTGATTGTTTGTTAGCTATGTGCTGAGTTTTGTCTTATGTCTAGGTTGGTGACATGGTGTTTTTAAGAATATCCCCGACACGTGGCACGATTCGCTTTGGCGGCGATGGAAAGCTCAGTCCGCGCTACATCGGACCTTTCACCATCATAGAGAGGATCGGTGCGGTAGCCTACCGACTGGACTTGCCTACTAGGCTTGAGGGAGTGCACAACGTATTTCATGTATCTCAGCTGAGGTGATACGTGGCAGATCCTAGCCATGTATTGGACCATTCAGCGATACAGTTGGGGCCTACTCTCAGCTATCCAGAACAGCCGATGGAGATTCTGGATCGCAGGGAGAAGGTGCTCCGGAACCAGGTCATACCCTCGGTTCGGGTTGCATGGAGACATCACTCTCCAGGTGAGTCTACCTGGGAGAGGGAGGACGACATGCGGGAGCGTTTCTCTTATCTTTTCGCGCCCTGAGGTATAAATCCATTTTCTTTATTTCTGTTTGTGATTTTTTGTGCTTGTTGTCTTCAATTTCGAGGGCGAATTTTTTTTAAGGTAAATAGACTTGTCACCCTCACTTTTCCAAGTTAGGGGTAAAATGGTAATTTTCCATTTTATAATATTTTTGGGAATTTTATTTCATGAATAATAATATTTAATGATTATAGGAGTCGGGTTCGAATTTCATCGCATTCCGAGTTAATTCGGGACTCCGAAAAATTTTGACTTGAGTTGTATTTAACATGTTAAATAGCCATGGCCCACCCAAACTTAACTTTTAGGTTTAGGAGTTTGGACTAGTTCCCCCATGAGTATTTAAGCTTAATTATGAATTTTATTTAGTTTTAGATAACCCC